>NJDC01007156.1:85020-98285 GCA_002245475.1 Calephelis virginiensis | reverse complement strand
ATTATACCTATGTCTACAACAAATATGTGTTGTTTAAGTTACATTTATTTCAGCAACAGAAAGTGTTGTAAATTATTAATTTTGTAATCGTACTAAAATCTAACATTTTTTTTGGCATTATAATTTAAATAGTCTTTAACAGAATAAAATTGTTCTTGCAATAACCACTGATGAAGATGATTTATTAAGTGTGTATAATTCAGATTAGTATGCTTTTTGGCAGTTTGGTATATATCTTAATTGCCATACAATATACATTATTTTGATTAAGAGCTAATCTCAGCTGGGTTTGTCAATTCCACTCCACTTACGTCTATAGAATCAAAATCATTGTGTTTTAATGATTCATCTCAAGTTACATTTTTACTTAATGTCCAACTTGCCTAACACTTGCTTTTATTTTTACTTATGTAACTACTACTGTAATTTTTTTGTGCCAACATAAAACATTGTTTTAATACTTTTTTATACGTATTGTATTTTTCTTTGAAATTATTTCGATAGGATTTGGAGTATACACTTTTTAAATATAAATGTCTTTTTGTTATGCAAGATATGTTAATTCAGACTCTTGTCAGCTAATGTAATTTAGTTCTTTTTCGGGAAATTTTAACTCTCAATGTTGGAAAGCACAGATCATAAAATAAAGTTAGAGTTGCGTGAAAGTTCTCAAACGCTTTATTAATGTCAGTCATTTGATATAATTCTTCAAAAAATAGAGCTTCAATGCAATTTAGAAACTTCTGTTTATTCTCTTTGCTATAGTCTCTTCTGTATTCATAATAAAATTGTAAATTTTCAGGATTTTTAATTTCGATGGTCAGCATCTGGCCTGTTTCATGATCTGACAAACCAACATACTGAATTTCTCCCAGGGCGGTTATAACATTACTTGCTATTAAGTCCAAACAAGCGTTCCGTCTGGTAGGGGCAGTAATATGTTATGTTAAATTGTGATTCTGTAAAATTGATAGTAGTTCATGCGTTGTGTTATTAGAATCCCGTTAATATTCCAATCACCACATAATATTAACTTTTACTCCTTTTTTTGTAAAATAAAAATTGTAACAACTTTTGTAAGTGATTAAAAAATGATCTTAAATTATTTCTATCTGGAATCCTATATATACAAATGACAATCAATTTATTTTTTATTATTTCTACTCCACAACATTCAAATACTTTTGATTGCGAAAATGGTTTTATGGCTTTTAAAGGAATACAATCGATTGCACTCCTAATAAATGTGCAAGTACCACCTCTGCGTTGATTTTGTCTGCAAAAATGATCACCCAATTTATAGTTATGTAGTTTTAAAAGTTTGATATCGTATTGAGAAATAAAAGTCTCACATAAACATAAAACATCGAAAACAATATGTTTTTCCAAGTTTTCAACAATAACCGACTCTATCATTTCTATTTCACTAGTGAATCCTGCAATGTTTTGATGAAATATTCGTAGTTTAATGGGTTTAGTCTCGAAAAAAGTTTTTATAGTTTGGTTTATTATTATTTTTAAAATAGTAGGGGATTGTACCTTTTTTAACAGGAGTTAGTTAGCATTCAATTGTGTATTGTGATAAAATAGCAAATCAAGCGCTGAATGAAATAAAATGTATAATAATATCACACAGAACATTAAACAGTTAAAGGTTTAAGCGCTTTCTGATTTTATTCAAGTTTATTGTGATAAAATAGCAAATAAAGCGCTGAACTAAATAAAGACGTCTTATAATGCATACAAAAGTTTTACGCTTGTCGTTGCGTTAAAGTGCTGGCGATGGAATGTTGCATTATAGCTATCCGTCTTACGAAGTTTTGTCTTACGAATCTGACGCGAGTTTAGAAGTTTTTACCCATTCCAAAAAAAGTGCGCAACGCCGCTAAAGAAGTTTTCACTTCAATATATTTGTAAAAGAGTGAATTTTGTACATTGAAGTTATTTAAATAAAATAGATGCAGGCGACTAGAAATGGGATACAGAACACTTTTTTAGCATATTTTGGATTTTTGTTGTTCTGCGTTTCTATCTGTCTATATGCCGAGCGTGATTTGCTTCGAATTTACTAAACAAATCGTAACGAAACTTAACAGGTAGGTACACCGTATTCCGAGGAAAATTGTAGGATACTTTTATCCTGCTCACTTAAGGGGTTCCTTGTGAGAAGGGAAAATTTAAAATATAACTTGGGCTATAAAACAATAAAAAAGTTTTTAAACATTTTAAAGGATTTTTTTCAATGTCTTCATAGATAATCAAAACTCTTGTTGCTCTTGAATTAAATTATTAATAGTTATAAACAATGCCTCAGTTACATTATTTACAATATATCTACAGTATCTTTACGTTGTTTAAACTATTTATAATCTAGACATACTTAGTTAAAATTTGGTTTTCTGACCTCATCCACCTGTTAATTTGAGCATAACTACCCTTGAAAACTTAAGATAATTAAAATCACTTAGCATGAGCAGCTACTAAATTAAAAAGAAATGTAATACATTTCTTCATTGAAATGTTTTAATTTTATTAATATTTTAGTGAAATGTCAAATAAAAGAAAGCCCTGGTTGTGCCTCTGCCTACCTCTTTGGAGATACTACGACAAAAGTTAGCTCTATCGCTTTAGGATAGCTGTTTTAAAATTAAGTCATAATATTTCACTGGGTCATAAATGCTATGCAAGTTGAAAAAATCTTGTAACATAAAAAGGACAAGCTTTTTGTGATTCTAAGCAAATTTGTAAGTAATTAATTTGTAAATTCATGAAACTTGAAGTATTATGAAACTTGAAGTTCCATGAAACTTTCCTAAAGTGAATGCAGATGAAGGACTTAAGCTCTTTGTTACCAAGTTTAGAGGAAGACACGAGTAATATCAAACAGTAAGTTGGAAGATCTGAGTAAACTGAGGTTGTTTGTTTAGGTCTCAGCGGGGACGCTTTCCACTTCGACGTGAATGGTGACGGACCGGCGCGTTACAACATACTGCACTTTAAGCAAGTATCCCGTACTGTATACCAATGGGTCAACGTTGGACAGTATTTGGATGGAGAACTTCAGCTCAATATAGACGGTAAGTTTGATAATATAATCAGTAAAACTGCAAGAACCGACTACAACTATTTCATTGAGTACTACGCTTTAAGAATTAAACCAATGGTACCACTCGCGATTTCATAATTCCACTACTTTACAACATTTTTTTTATCACGTCAAGTATTTTAGATATTAAATAGACCATCTGCCTTCCTGCCAGGCAGCTCGTAAAAGGCCAGCATAGGCTTACGGTCACTAACACCGTGACATCTGACTAGGTGGTAGAGTTTCGCAGCGACTCACCGCCTTTACTATTCCTGCCGCCATAACGTCATGACGTGTTCCGGTTTGGAGGGTATGGTAGCCGATAGACTTACTTTTGCTCGAGGCCTAACATCCCGGCCTCAGGTTGGCAACGCACCATTACCACCTTTGGTGTCTCTAGGCGGCGTGAATTTTTCACCATCGGGAAATACGTCTGCTTGTTTGCCTTCCAATGTTATAAAAAAATCAAATTTACTTTAAAATGTCCACAAGAAGTGTAAATTAAATCTAACCAACTTTTCTTATGTGTGTAAGTTATATAGAGGGAGAAGAAGAGACCGATCACTAAAGTCGTAAAACGAGCCTATTTCCAATACTTTCAATTTTTTTTAAACCCTTTTTCCTAATCTGTAGGAAGTCAAGGAAGAAATGTTTGAGGGGAAATATAAGAAAAACAGTAAAGGATGAACATTTTAATGGTTATATATCCACTATCGAAAAAGACGCTTGAAATTAATTTAAAACGGTAGTGAGGCAACAATAAATCTGATCAATATCACAACATGGGTGTGAGCATGTCCCTGACTTGAATTTTTTTCCCTAAGAACCTGGGAAGCTTGAGGGATGAGCATTGCGAGCGTTTTCACCAAGATTTGAAGATTTAGGAAGAGAGGCTCAAAGGTTTTTGGGATAAAACGTATCTTAGCCGATTACTATTGGGGTATTTTAAAAGACATTAATCACGATCAGTATAAAAAACAGAGTGACCTGTGCCATTGATTTGTTGTGAGTCTCATACAAAAAATATATATTAAATATTTAAAAAATTTGACGTCCTATATTTTTTCACTTAGGGTTCATAATCCTATCGATACACATTAGTTTCATCTATGGGTAAAACAACTTGTAAAGTAGTTTCCTTTTCTCGAAAGTTTCTATATTTCTTATCGTCGGTGTTTAGTGGAATTCCATTCTAGACATAATTTATTAACTGCACTTGTACTTTCCAAAATATATTTTTAAGTATGATATTTTAGCCAACCGGTTTCACTATTCAAACACTATCAGGACTATAACTACTCAATATAGCCCTGATGATGCTAGAATAGTGAAACCGGTTGGCTAAAATATAATAATAAAAAACATGCTGTGGAAAATACAAGTATTGTTAAAAAATCTTTTGTCGAAAGATAGCTAATGGTAGAGAATTGGTCCTGCGTAAATTTTATCAACATCCTACTAGTTTCCTAGATCTTATATTTGTGCATTATTAAGGGCTGGTTTCACCGATCATATTGAAAACAAAGTTTAGTAAAAATACGATCAGTTCAATTATCAGTTGTGATCACTAGCATAAGTTCTTGCAAGTACTCTTTTAAAATTGACAAAATTCTTATCCCCTTTCCCTGAGAATCTACTTACAACTTGAAATAGTTTAATAATAAAGTATTCACTGTATCCAAAATTTATTTAATGTATATAATAACTCAAATTGTATTTGGAATAACTCAAATACCATTAGGCGTATCACGATAAAATTAACAAGGCATCACCATGAAATTTTTAATTACCTTTCTAAATCTAATCATCTCTGTAGTCTAGTGGTTTGGCGTCAGACTTGACTTCTTAAGGTGCTGGGTTCGATTCTCGGGTTGGGCAACAGAACAAAATTAGAAAACGTATATTTTCAATTTTCTAATAAAATAACGTTGTCGGTGTCGTTTAAATAGATTTGCGAGGTATCTAGTACATTTGGGGTAGATATATAACAATTCGATAGATGTGAGGGAATTCAAAACAGGCTATCGATTATTGGTTCCAGTGCCACAATCAGTTAATGTTGCTAAATTTCTAATTCAGAATTCAATGTAAATTTCTGTTTAGATATTTGGTGTAGGAATGCAATTAGTTGAAGTTTGAAGTTGAGAATAAAGTAATTAAAAATGTGAGCCGTCACGGGACACCTGGCAGATGTGAAACATCGACATTACTTTATAAAAGTAATATTTAGAAAAGAACAGATTGTGATAGGAACTACATATTATGTCATAATGATAAAATAAAATATTACGATTTTCGGGTATGACTATTTTAGATATTGTATATCGTCGATTGCGCATGGCGACGCGTCGCCACACCTTACACACTACTGCATATATTTACCACCATATAGCGTGGCGACGCGTCGCCATTGCAGGCGTCACCACGCCAGAAATCGGTTTTACGTGCGGCTATAGATGTATCACATTAAAATTACTGAATTCAATTATGACCACTAATTAATATCCATCGATACTTAGATGAACTACTTTATGATACTTTTGTATTGGATGGCATTTTTTATTTATCTTGACCGAATTTATGCATTATCAAATACAACTCAAAAAACACCAGTCATATTATGATAAAACTAATATCGAAATATCTCCAAATCATGACCTTTCTTTCTAAACCATCAAAATCTCTTAACTATTGACGGAGTAATCGCGTTACAAACATACAAAAAAGTTAAAAAAAACACAGTCGAATTGAAAACCTTCTTCCTTTTTAGAGTTAATAAAAGTTATAAAAAAAGAATTATTAGCAGAGAGCCTAAAAATATTTTGCAAAGATAAGAACAAAATTGTATCTGCTATTCACCGGCTGCTGGTTATTTCCAGCTTTATATAAGTCGAGTAAAAATATAAGTTGGAATTTAAAAGTAAGATCAAGGACGATATTAAGAAGTTTGTTCGTTTTAATCGTCCTTGTTAAGATAACGAGCGACAGTCTCATGGAAATTGGTAACCAGAGCTTTGAAGTCTAGAGCGAGTCTGAAATATATTTCCACATTTTTTATGTTAAAGGATAGCGAAGAAGCATACGACTCTCCTAATAGTACAATTCGTAAAACATTTTAAGGAGGAAATAAAGAAAAAAAAGAAGATATTATTTATGATGATATTACGAGGCAAACAAGCAAACGGATTTTCTGATGGTAAGAAATTCACGTCGCCTAGAGACACTAAGGTTGGTAATGGTGCGTTGCCAACCTGAAGCCAAAATATTAGGCCTCGAACAAAAGTAAGTTTACTGGCTACCTTATCCTCCAAACCAGAACACGTCAATGGCAAGAACTGACGTTATGGGAGCGGTAATAGGTAAGGCGAGGTTAACATCCTAGCCTCAGGTTGTTTTAGTACCTTCCAATATCATAAAAAATTAAGTATGTGTTGTAATTGAATTATTTAATTTTGTTGTTTTAGATATACAATTCAAGTGGGGCGAAAGTCATCCCCCGGAGTCAGTTTGCAGCGCTGAGTGCGAGCTGGGCCAAGCTAAGCAGTATGTAGAAGGGGAGAGTTGTTGCTGGCACTGCTTCAATTGCACGCAATATGAGGTGAGTGTAATAGTCACACATTGGCCAACTGACTGCCTAAGACGGTATGCATGTGGAGTGCGAGCTAGGCTAGAGCAAATAAAACACAAAGGGTAAGAGGAGCTACTAGGTATTCTACTAGCTTAATACTTTTTCTGGACAATACGGATATCTTTTTTTGTGTCTCACAAATGTATATTCCGTTCTTTAGTCCCAGCCTTTTTGGTCAATCGATTTAGAGGCGCGCACTTTTTTCTTAGTCAACAAGGTGGTCTACAACAACATATCTGATTGTTGTTTATTTTTGTGACAACATAAAACGAATTTTAAAAATCTATAATATATTTATACGTGATGCCAAAACTTTGGACCCCTTACTACGAAAATTGCGCGGAGGAGTACGAAATTTGGTACGCTTATAGTTTATGTGTAGGACAATAATAATGCTTATTAAATTACATTAAATCAATAAATAAAACATTACCCACACTATCACGCATTTGACAAACACAAAAAAATATATTTATGTTGACGATAAAAGATCACAGATAGCGCACTAACTATTCAGGAAACAAAGTAATTGTTCTTAAGAAATGAAGATGGCGTTCTTATCAACAAGATATCAAAATTTATTATGGTCGAATTTCGACCAATGGGCGACCACTAGTGTTAATAAATCGACGGTACCTATTGTATTTCAGAGAGTACTCGTAACACGTACATTCCGCTTTGCTGACGCTGTGATACCGCGTTGCGGTCGCGTAGGTGTGCAAGATGCCTTACACTATGGGCTATATTTCACCGGGCCACCATGGTGGCGCAACCAGCCGCAATACCGTGGTGTCCGTAAGCTAGCAAGCTAGACACCCTACAGACACCAGAGGCGCCACGCTACACCGCGACATTACTAAAATGGCGGCCGGACTGGCGGCCGAGTGAGTGAGACACTATGCAGCGCTATAGTAATTAGTAGTGGCGCGACCAGCGTGGATGATCGACCTCTAAGTAGCAACATTCTGTGCTTCAGTCCGAGCTGGTCGCCAATGTGGTTGCGCGACCAAACGGGGTACCCGGTAACTCTTTATAGAGCTGTACACATTTTGTTGGTAGCGGCGACTGTTTACGCCACCGTGGTGTCCCATAACCTTAAGGCACACTACAATTGGCAGTGCCTGTCGCGTGGCAGACGTTCTTCCTTCGCTTTTGTTGCGGGCAAATAGGTTTGGTCGAAGCCTGAGATATCACATGTACCATATCATATTACAGATACGGTCTCCGTACGTGGAAACAACGTGTATGGTATGTCCACGAGGTACGCTGCCAGATCCCACTAGAACCCACTGTCGGCCCATACCCGAAGCCTACTTGCGACCGGACTCCGCTTGGGCTATTGGTGCCATGTCCTTCTCTTCCGTCGGGATCCTCCTAACTTCGTAAGACACACTAACATTAGAAACTACGAGCTAAATTATTTAAAATACTACCTTGATCTGAATTAAATTAAAACTTAAGCAATATTTATTCAAAACAGGTCTAATGAGAGCAAAAATTACTGTAATTATAGTTAAAATAGGGATGCAATACACTTTCATGTCTTTGTAGCATACATATAGTGACTGTTCAGCATAAGTAGAGACTGTGAGACTGTACTGTGTTCTAGAAATATCAAGTGCACTTAAGAAAAGCTTGAAAAAAAGTATATATACTTTTATATATAAATCTTGAGTTTATGCAAATACGTTCAACAAAAACTGGTTGTCTGAAACCAATCCTGACAACTGTGGAGGGATGTTTGTGTCCACCGCGAGCGAACCAGAAGGCATCCGGCTAGCGGACTGTCAATCACACGCTTATTTGATTTATATTTACAATTACAATTACAATAAACCGTAATTCTAAAATATAGCCCACCCTTATTGGTCCTTCGAGCCGGATAACATCTGGATCGTTCGCTTGAGGTGGCCTTACGCTCCTTTCTACAGTTACCGGGTTCGATTTCCGACAGTGGTTAGCAAAACAAAACTTGGTTGCTAAATAATAAACTCGAGATCGGCACTACCAATTGATCTTTATTTTGAAACATTCTCATAAAGGTTCAACGAAATTTTTAATTTTTGCCATACTGTGGCTGTTAGCACCAGGTGTTACAAAGTTTTTCGGATTGGCTGGTAAGTAATAAATATAAACATCTAGTGGTAGTCAGATCTTAAGCAAATTAATATGGGTTCTGTAAACAAATTAAGCTTTCGAAAAAAGAAGCATTAAAATTAATTTCTTGTCAGCCAAGTTATTATGATAAAAAAAAAACAGAAACCTAGCTAAATATTTCATAAATCCGAGTAGCAACACAGTTGGTTGGTTGTTTAAAGAGTTCACTCGTCGCTGTCATCTTCATTAAAAAGCAATATTGTACACACCAATTAAGTTTGGTTGCCAGGTAATCGGATATGGACTAATATCATCCGTCGCTTGAACCTGTTATCAGATAGGTATTGGCGGTTGCAGCTCGATTACTGAGTATGATAATATTCAAATGAGATGCATTATTAATTGATATAAAGGTAGATATTTCCCAAAAGGATTAATAAAGTATTAATGTTATTCAGTGTTATTGATTTAGAGTGATTGAATTAACTAAAACAGTAATAAAACTTAATTTATAATTGAATACAGGATACCCAAATAAGGTTTTATCAAAATTTCTGCAGGTTTGCCTTTTTTTATGTACACTTTTCACGAAAAAACGTACGTACCATTGTCAACAGATCAACAACGTAGATGCTTTTTACTTCGGGAAAATCTTTCGTTTCCGTGACATACTACGAAAAGTCACTTCAACGTGTGTACGAAATAGCCTACGAAAATATATAAATATGTCATTGCTAAAACCCGGGTCCAAGAGGTCGGTGGCCGCTACCGCGGCACGCTCTCTGCGCTCGCTCCGTTGGCTTGCTTTCGCACTGTGTGTGTTCACTTTCTTCGTTCTTTCTTTCGGTTTTGGCAATCTTGTTACTATTTTGCCATTAGTCAAGTAGAAATTTGCAACAAATTTTATATCAGTTATAATTAGTCATCAGTCATAAGTCGTCAGTAAGTCATGTCAGGCTCTTGGGTAAAGCGGTGGCCTTTTGTACACAAGCTCATGTAATGAGATTTGGCGGCAACGAGGAAATATACGATGCGTTAATTTCTTCATGATTATTTCATCTGTGCACTTTCACCGAACAAAATTGTACAAAATGCCATCAAAATTGACTAATTTCACTCAATATTAACACAAAATTCAATAATTATGAAAAAACTTCGACCATCTTTTGTCTCGATGGCGCCAAAACTCTGTGTGTTCACTGTTGTAACTATAAGAATTGGTTAGGTTACAATTCTTATAGTCTAAGATCCGAAGTTAGGTCGACCTTCACCGAGCTGATAATAGGATGAAACCGGTTTTACAGCAAGTTTAGTATATCAGAAAACGTATTAAAAATGGGTTGCCTAAAAAAATCCTTGGCCTTTTTTTTTAAACGTTTTTTATTCATTAATTAGTGCAATATTAAGATTTTATCCCGAGTTAAAGTAGGTACAAGACGAAGATGCAGAACCTGTTATTTATCTAGATTGCCAGGTATAAACAGATAATTGTCGATGCGGATATGCGAGATAGACTTTCACGGGATCGGATAATACAAAAAAATGTCAGCACATGTGCAGTTTTATTACAATTTTTTTTACAATTTATGTTCATATATAGGGTTTCTTGAAAAAAAAAATGGGAACATGAAAAAAATTTTTTTTAAATAATGAAAAATATTTGGTCCAGGATATGTTTAGGCAACCCACTTTTGATATAATCGCTAATATCTTAATATCTTAAATAATCTTGACTATGAAGTATGTTTTATTCAATTACCAGCTCGGTGTAAGTCGATGTAGGGTCGAATATTCTAGTATAATTTAATTCGTGTAAGTAGAAATAATCAAAACCAAAACGTTATTCAAAATGTTGTTTACTGTTGTGAACAAATACTTGTCTAGATAAAAAATACGTAACTTTGAATACTCGTAATAGTGAAAAAGAAGGTTACGGAAAACAAATATTAGTAGTTACATACCTACTAGCTAAAATGCTTATTGTAACATTATGATTGTGATAACATTATGATTTGTTCGGAACTACAAGTATGAACATTAGAAATTATGGATTTTAATTTTCAGGATTTTAGGAATAATATTTTTGGATTTTAATAATTGTAGCTGAAATTTTAGATGCACTAAAACATTAAAAACTACTTTAAAACCAGCATGTTTTACCATTTTGTCATTATTTTAGTATGACTTTGTGATAATTAATAGTAGACTCTGAAAAGAAGAGTTTCTCAATTCGGCTGTATATTTTTTGTTTGTCTATTTTTTTGAGTGTTTGTGACGCGATAACTTGGCCGAAAATAAATCGATGTTATTGGTTATTTTTAAGAAAATAGCTCATTATTACGAGTTTTTCTCACATTAATTTTGTCGTGATCCAACAAGTAGATTTTTAGTTAGATATACCAAAGACTAATCTCTGGTTATACCTAATAACGTATACATTTTCATCTGTCTTGAAGATTTCATTATTAATGATGCATTATATTGTTAAGAAAACTCAGAACCACTAGTGAAGTGTTGATAAAATTTATGTGGGACCATCTTAAAATCATTTGCTAACTTTCGAAAAAATAGTTATTAAATTTCGACCTAGCAATATATAATTAAAGTTGGTTGTTGCAGTTATAATGCGCTTAAATTATATAGTCTTAGCTTTACTTATAAATAGTCACTACAAGGCAGTATTTTCTGAAATATTAAAAAAAATTAAGTTAAATTAAAATTATTTTGACACATCTTTGATTCTCGTTTGTTTTTTGTCTGATGCTAATTCACTTATTACAGAATACCCGATCCGGCGAACTTCGTATCGTTTGATATTAACAGCCACGGAAAGTTTGTATGAAAATAAATAGAAAAAAACGACGGGTTGCACTCTAGGAGTGCCGGCAGAAGTGAAAACTTGAATATTAACGTTGTGCATTTTTGATATTTTGGAATTGCTTTCATTATCAGTATGAAAGTTCATTTATCAGTTCATGTGTTAGTACAATATTCATTTATAGCGCTGTCGTACACAAACATGACAACACGAACATTCGCGCAAGCGCCCTGCGCTTACAAATTTTCCTGACGGTCACGTGTCTTGACGCGAGTTTAGAAGTTTTTACCCATTCCGAAAAAAGTGCGCAACGCCGCTAAAGAAGTTTTCACTTCTAAAATCCCCCGATTTTGATACATTCTTTATTAGTGCTTCGCTTTTATTAGTCTTAGCATGATAGCTTATAGATAACCTTTTTCGATAAATGGACTATCTAGCACTGAAAGAATGTTTCAAATCGGACTAGTAGTTCCTGAGATTAGCGCGTTCAAGCAAACAAACAAATTCTTCGGCTTTATAATATTGTAGTACAGTAAGTACGTATCTAATGTGTTTAATGTTAATTACCTAAATGATAATAATATATATTATTATATATCTGTAGGTTTGTATGTGGTGTATGGGTGAGACACAGCTCTACACCTGTTGTACGTGCGAGTGGGAGAGAGCTATCCTACGTCCTGCTCGCTGGCATCCTCATGTGCTACTTGGTCACCTTTGCGCTGGTCTTCCGTCCCACTGACATCCTATGTTCTATACAAAGGTTTGTATTATTTGAGGGTAGAAGTGAAAAAGAGTAACTTCCTGCAAGCCATCATTTGGTACCACTGGGGATACAGAACTTTTTTATGTAATAAGATAGTGAACAAGCAGGCGACTCTACTTACAGTACTTAACATGACGGTAGTCTCTTGACTACCGTCACGAGTAGACACTAAAGGAATAACTGGTTCATGGCTTTTTATAGCCGAGATCTGTACGACGTTATCCAGCAAGTAACACAACACTTGCGAGCTCTAACGATATGGCAGCAGCAAAGATAAAGAGATTGCAAAACAAGGGCGAATTGCACTTTATATAGTGGTATTCTACTACCATTGATTTCTTTAATTTAATGCAACTTTTCTGGTTTTGTCTTCGTGAAAACCTTTTCCTAATAATAACCCACTCAATAAAAGAATAACAAGCGAAATAAGTCCATCCGTTCAGGCGTGATGCGATTACTAAGGGAAACGGAATTAATTTTAATAAACTAGAGGTCGCCCATTGGTCGAAATTCGACCATAATACATTTTAATACCTTGTTGATAAGAACGCCATCTTTATTTCTCAAGACCAACTACTTAGTTTCCGAACTGTATAATTATAATTTGTGCGCCATCTGTGATCTTTTATGTTTATTTATTTGTTTGTGTGTGTCAAATGCATGGTAGTATGTGTAATGTTTTATTTTTTTTAATTAAAGCACTTTATAAACATTATCATTAAAAAAATATTAGCGTTCTGCACTTCTCCTACACATTAACTATAAGTGTGCCAAATTTTATACTCCTCCGTCAGCGCAATTTTCGTAAAAAGGTGTCTATAGTTTTTGCTTCACGTGTTAATATATAGATAAGCCAAGTATAAGATAACCT
>NJDC01007156.1:62166-84308 GCA_002245475.1 Calephelis virginiensis | reverse complement strand
CTAATAATAACCCACTCAATAAAAGAATAACAAGCGAAATTAGTCCATCCGTTTAGGCGTGATGCGATTACTAAGGGAAACGGGATTCATTTTAATAAATTAGAGGTCGCCCATTGGTCGAAATTCGACCATAATAAATTTTAATACCTTGTTGATAAGAACGCCATCTTTATTTCTCAAGACCAACTACTTAGTTTCCAAACTGTATAATTATAATTTGTGCGCCATCTGTGATCTTTTATGTTTATTTATTTGTTTGTGTGTGTCAAATGCATGGTAGTATGTGTAATGTTTTATTTTTTTGAATTAAAGCACTTTATAAACATTATCATTAAAAAATATTAGCGTTCTGCACTTCTCCTACACATAAACTATAAGTGTGCCAAATTTTATACTCCTCCGTCAGCGCAATTTTCGTAAAAAGGTGTCTATAGTTTTTGCTTCACGTGTTAATATATAGATAAGCCAAGTATATAAGATAACCTTAGTACGCGGGCATAGCCACAGGTATTATCTCATCTTTTATGATATTGGAAGGCAAACAAGCAGATGGATATCCTGATGGTAACAAATTCCCGCCTCCTGGAAACACCAAAGACGGTAATGGTGCGTTGCCAACCTGAGGCCGGGATGTTAGGTTTCGAGCAAAAGTAAGTTTAGCGGCGACCTCTTCCTCCGAATCGGAACTCATTGAAGGTAAGCACTAACGTTATGGCGGCAGGAATAGGTAACTGACGATAAGCCTATGTTCGCCTTTTACGAGCTGCCTGGCAGAAAGACATAATGTGGTCTTTTCTGGAAATGAGCCCGGACCAATACAAAAAACAAAGTAAGAAATTAGCAAATGGTCTCTGAATAAATATCGAAAGAAGAAAAATCTTTACAAAATGAATATGGCGGTAGATTCAGAAATAAAAGAAACTGTTGAATGGAAAATATTTCTACATTGACGAGGTAAATACGCCTCTGCAAATAAAGTGTTTCCTTTATGCCCTACAATAGGATATTATTGTAATGGAAAACTATGTTTGATGTGTGTTTAGACCGCCAACATATAGATAGGGGCATATAAACTGAAATTTTATGTGTAGGAGTATGCGTATTTACGAGCGAGTACGAAGTTAGCGTTTGTCGTTGTCATAAACAGCTGAATCATAAAGGTGCTCCCACAATAACGAGCTTCTACCCGTAACAAAAAATAGTCAACGGTACATTGCAGCACTGCTTGATTGATTGACTAGCATTCATTATAGGTTATTTACTTTGGAAGAAGATGGTATGGTCAAATGAAATACCAAATAATAAAAACCAGCCGTCTTATTAATAGACATAAACTAAAGTAAGAGTTGATACTATAATCAGATCAAAGGCTTTTATACCAGTTTGAAACTTGGAGTTATTTATTCCATGTGTACAGCAGAACTAAACGCACAAAGGCTGAGTAAGTGCGTTCACACAGTCCTGCGTGTATTTTAGCTAACAAGTAGACGGCTTTCCTGATGGTGAGACAACCGTGGCCTATAGACACCATAGATATTGAAGGTAAGTCACTGTCTTGTTGCCAAGGTGTTAGACCAATTATGCAAGTCTACCTGCTACCCTACCCTCCGCACCGGAACATCATTACATTGTTATTATAGTTGCAGAAATATGTAGTTCAGGCGGATATAGATCATAACTGGACGTTCCAGCACGACATTCTACTACAGGTAATCTTGTTGGACCCATTTAACCTTTACAGTCTTTTCTACACAGGAGACCTGGACCATAACAGGGAAAAACGTGTATTGATAGGTTGTGTACAAGGTACTGTAATGTTCGAATCTCTTTCCCTTTGTATATATTGCTTTAAATTCATTATTACACATAGTGCACAGTAACGCTCAGTTCTTCTTCCTCGCCAATATTAACCACGAATTCGTAATGTTTGTATATGAATGAATATCCCTAGTGAGGGAGCACCTTAATAATGAGAAATCTCTTGTACATATACCATTCAGTTACTGTATTTGTTGTGTAGATTCGGTACCGGGTTCTGCTTCACCGTGGTGTATGCGGCGCTGCTGACGAAAACCAACAGGATCTCCCGCATCTTCAACGCTAGCAAACATTCTGCGAAACGCCCCATACTCATTTCTCCAAGCTCACAACTCGCTATTTGCGCTGCTCTGATTTCTATTCAGGTAAGTACTACCAGGTATTTTTATGAAATAAAAACACATACAAGTAGACAGATTTCCTGGTGGTAGTAAATATACGTCGCATATACGAACCAAAGTTAATATTTCTAATTTCTACTTGACGAAGTCAGAAATTGGCAACTTCGTTTAATTCGCCAGCCAGAAAGTTGCTAGTTTAGACTGGAAAGCACAAAACAAAAGTCAGTAGGTTTGATATTCTCATGTTAGCATATGTACCTCTACCACAATATAGTGTCTTTAGGCGATTGGCCTTATCTACCATAAAGAAATTCGTTTGATTGCTTAGCTCGGCGTTTCCCAAGTGCCGGGTTGCGACCCAGTACTGCCTGCTAAATTGAACACTTGATTGCAACATTCGATAACAAACGACAGAGACGTGAAAGCTGCAAGCCCTTAGACTGCATCTCATCGTGGCGTCTCTCCGTCAAACATAGATATTCCACTCTGGCAGTTTAAAATATTTTTTTGCAAAGTTCGTCAAAGTTATTTTGTAAAAAAATTAGGTAAAATAACCTAATAAATGTAGTTTGTCTTGAAAAGTGTCAGGTGGGCCACGGACGGACAGTTTCAAAATTAATGGGCCATGACAAGACAATGTTTGGAAACACTGGCTTAGCCTTTCAATCTAAAAAAAAAACAAAACTTGATACGCTTGTTAAAATTTAACTACAAAGACAAACAATTGATTAAAACATTCTCAGCTTAAATTCCAAAACAATCTTGTTAAAATCTCAGGATGATATAAATACTGTTCAGAGTTTCGTAGATTTGCAGATAACAAATATTTGTTACAATTAACCTTAAACAACCTCGCGTTCAATCAACTTTATAAATTAAGGGTATAATCCAATAGGCTTGGAGTCTGGTTTGCGTAGGCGGCAAATATACAAATGTAATTATATTTATATTTGCAAGGAGATTTCGTTTTGGGGAAATTTTAACGAGCTGTAACTAATATGCGTGGTGAATTTAAGAATGACCTACTTCAAAAATATGTTACCCGAAATATATTTTTATGTAAAATATATTATATTTTCTTATGTAAGAGGTCAGCGAACAAACATACGGCCCTCCTCGAACAGAATATTACTTGAATTAAAACTTTATTAGATCTTTAGGAAGCCTTTCCATCTATATAAGTATAACGCACAGACCACTATAGATACTAACGCAGTATAACGTTATTTCATATGATACAAACTGACCCGGCAGACGTTGTTCTGCTACTTTTTTTAAGCTATTGCATAGCTTCTATCGCGGGCCTTGAGCGTGGAGAAATCCGTAACGAAAATAACCTAACACCCCCCACTCTTGCCGTCTTGTAATGACTTTATGATCACGCTTGTCTCTTTAGTTCAGCAACTCGCCTCTAGGTGGCATTGGTTGTATCGGTGTTACTGCGCATGCTTAATCCCCCTTTTCGCCCCGCAATCTGGTGACTAATGCCTTCTTATGCAATATCTTAACCACCGGACCAAGGACAACCGTTATTATACTCTAAAGTTGAAATAATAAAGCTTTAAGTCATCACAGTAACCCTACACCTAATGTAAATTTATAAACTAATGTAAATCCAAACTTTGGTTACGCGCTGTAGCCTTAACTTCACAAACTCTACACCTTTATCTGAAACAGCTTTTTAAAAGTACAGGTGGTAATTTTGATTTGCTCTCACAAAACTAATTTTAGAGTATCGTTTTCTTCTTTTAATAAACATAATGGAAAGAGAAAATACTCTACGTTCAATCTATTCCTCGGAAAACGTTGTTTAAAAACGTCACATCCAGACCAATCTAACATCGAAAACGATTCATCTCTTTTGTTTCCGTTTCATTTGTTTTTAAATGAAATATTTTTAGAAAGGGTGCATCTAAAATAACTTCAGTTTATACACATGGCGTGACTAAACAGGAATCTGTTTCTGTAATTCAACACAACACATTATTCAACTCTCCATGATAATTGAATAATGACACCAAAGGTCATTATACCTACACTCAACGTACGTTTCGCCCTCACTGCCGCAATATCATTAGTAAAATTCGACTGCACTCCACAAAAGTCGAGTACAAACTTGATAGCATAGTACATATGTTTGTAGAGTTGTAAATATTTGGAGTCTTCGACATCTAGAAAATCCGTTTCATTTACTACGCACCGTCTTTCCTGTCTATTTTGCATCGGAATTACGTCTATTTCCGTTGATAAAACTGTGACAAAATGATGACTTATTGTTTAAACACTAGAGCCACGATTTAGATCGTAAAAGTCCATGCTACAGAGCCACAAATTGGTCCTTGAATAAGATCAATTCTATAACAAATTTGAGTCAGTGCCTTTAACATGTTAAGCTCATATTGCGTTAAACAGTTCAAGCATGAAGTAATCTGTCTGAGCTAGATAGATTAGTTATCAGATTGATCTTTTCAAATGCTGCTACTGGGAGTTAGCGATTAAACTGAACCGCGAACCGTCTTTGATTTATCTTAATTCCAGTTGAGCCATGGTTCGAATCTGAAGTACTTGAGAACTGCGTCAGTGTGCTCAGTGTGCGTTCATGTTCGAATTCACAAAGACGACGTTTAGAAAATTTGTTTATTTATTTCAACTATCCTCTAGAGACGCTGATAATAACTTATTGGTTATCTAGTGGCATAGTGCAGTGCTGCCATTTGCGAGGGTGGGGAGACAACATTTAGCCTATCCCTGACACTATAATGGCAATATCTGTTCCTACCTATAGGGTAGGGTAGTAGTAATTGCTGACACCATGCTAAGTAATTTCAATGCAGAATAATTAAGCAGTAAAACTACAAAAACGACTCTTACTGTTTCATTGTATATCCGATATTTGATTATTCTGTTTTCGAAGGATAGAAAATGTTACTGAAAATGTCCGACATGAAGAACAATCGCCATACTATAGGAACTGGACCAGCATTTCAAAGAACTATCAGAACGTTACTTTGAAATAACGGCTGCCCACCCGAATCCGCTGTTAGCATCCGCAATCCGCATGTGACTACACACCGGCCGCGAACGCACCCACAAATCGTAGAAGACCCCGCCACCCAATTACCGAGGCAAACGCTATACTCCTCCCAACCCGAACACGAACTCCCAACACAATAACATCACACTATACCGTCGCCGCCGGTCTCGGCGACGAAGACCTCTCTTGCGCCCGGCGCCTAACCCCGAGCGACGAGCCGCCAATACTCCTCCATCATGTCAACCCAGTAACCAGAACGCAGCACCAAGTCGAGGTACGGTCTCCCGGGAGACATCCCTTGTTGCTGGCGTTGAAGGTAACAGTCGAATGCATTTAAATAATGATGACTCGGGCTGGGCACTCTGCTCGGCCCAAAAAGCTCGGTGAAGTTGTAAAAACCGCAAGGTTAACAACAAGTTAGTAATTCAAAAAAAAAGGAACTGGACCTGATATTTTTGTCATGTCCCAAAATAAGCTGTATTTAGATTGCTTTGTTTTTATCTATTAAACACCATACTGTTTGAAAATAACATCTAAATAGCCACATTTTGTATTATTATACGTTATTACGTCAATTTGCTTTTGAGATTAGAATCCACAACTACCTTTAAGCGATTGTGGCGTAGCATAAAAGTGTAGTTAGCGATAAGCGTTCGCATTTTTATTTATTTCGATTTCCCACAGAAAATTACTAAAAGAATAGAAAATCTGTAAAAGCGCACGTTACTCTTATCTGTCTATCAGACTCCAGAGTTCGATGTCAAAAGGGTCGTCTGTCCAGGCTCATAGAGTCTGGTCCGTTTGGAAAACAGATTTTGACCGATAATTCAAACAAATTCTATATTGCTCTCAACTTCCACGTGTTGTTTAGACAACAATGGTGGCATAACATCACACATACATAGTGATGTATTGCGTAAATAGTAATTGAACTTAATTACAGTTAAAAACTGGAAAAAAGTGCACAATTAACAATTTAAATCTTTTATTTCACACACAAAATGAATCGTAAAAAGCTACGAAAACAAATTTAAAAGAAACATTTTTAATATCTATGTACTTAAATAGGTATTTCTTGTATTTTTAAAACCTTAAAAAATAACTGTCTTTTTGACATACGTCATATACCTAAATATGATTGTGAAACTATCGTTTCGTCGTCAGGTACGATTTGACCATCCTTCTTTTATTAATATCTTACTAGTAGTTATTGATTTACACCTAATAATGCATACGCTCTTCACTTATCTTGATTGTTTAGTAAAAAAGTTATGCACTATTAATTTAATAAACCACCATTAGATCATGATAAAACTAAAAAGTATCTTCACGCCCATATCCCCGAAGAGGTAGGCAGAGGTACAACCAAGGCACCCACGACTAGCCGAAGACACTAAGTCCCACAATGTGATAGGTGGCAAGCCTATCGCCAACCAAACACATTTCCAATCCCGACCAACATTTATTTTTAACTAGAAAATTGGAAAAATCCAATTTTCTTTTTGGTGGCCGACCCGGGATTCGAACCCGGGACCTCATGCAGTCAAGTCCAACACCCGGACCGCTAGACCACAGAGGCGAACTAAAACTAATAACGAAAGAAAGATCACTACCACTTCGGAATCATGACTTATCTTTTTTAAAAATAACAATAAAAATAGGTTAGCTATAGGATGAGGAATCGCGTAACAGACATTGTAAAAAACATTCAATCCAATTAAGAACCTCCTCCTTTTTGGAGTCCCTTCCAACTTCAAAAACCAACCTCATTGGTTCTTCCTTCCATTTAAAACTTGGATGTAAATACTTCATCGAAGTGTGTTTCCGCAAAGAAATACGCGAATCAATATAAAATAAAATAAGAACATTATACTCCTAGTCACATTGGAAACTAGGCAAGATTTTACGTTCACCGAAAGTTTTCAGGGAGATTTCGACGAACACGGGTATTGTAAAACTTCTGCTTGAATGTGCTAAGCGGACATGTATGGCAGCGGCAATGGGAAAGATTATTTGCGACTTCCAAAGCTGGAAGAATTCACCTACTGGTTAAAGCTTTTCGGGTTTTGCGCATACTAAATTTAGCTGCTAAGAATCTCGATTCGGAGCTCAGAAAGAGGTTTTATTAGGACAACATAGCACGTATTAAAATTTATTTATTTTAGTAACCGACTCCAAAAAGAGGAGACTACCAATTCCATTCTATCCACTACATATTTTCTATATGTTTGTTATGCGATTACTCGACCAGTAACAAACCTACTTCGATGGATCTTTTAAAATGGTAGGTCATCAATCCCAGGTAGGGCCATATTATTTTTATTAGGTTCATATTAGCCAACGAGTGGTTTTTGAGTTATACTTAACAATTCATATTTTTTATCTATGCTGGCGTCATTACTAATTATTGTTAAGTACAACCCTATACTACTAGTCAGTAGAAATAAAATGTTCATAACATTTATATGGGACCATTTTGGAATCATTTGTTATTTTCGAAAAAATAATATTCAAATGACGACGTGACAATGAAATAATTGGATTCGGTTTTTTGCAGTTTTACTTTAAGATTGGTTTTTTAGATTTATTAATGTATTTGGTTTTAGATTTTTGAAAGTCAAAACGTAAATTGGTCTATAATTTATTAACGCACCGGGAGATTTTATTTATATTTTTTTTAATATTATACTATGTACTTTACGGATTGTATCGTATTTTTTCCAAGTCATATGTTTTGTAGTTTATAAATCAAACATGTTCTTAGGATTTTAGCATACACAGGGACACAGATCGGAAAGTGCCTTTGTTTTATAATATAAATAATTAAATATCCCTAGACGAGTTACACAAATTGAATCTAACCTCAAAAGTAAGCAAAATATTTGTGTTATGGGTGTTAGTCAACGACATTAATACATATAAATACTTAAATAGATACCAGAATAAATTTAATAAACACCTAGATCCGGAAATGCTGACATCTAAATGTTCATCGCACAAATTCCCACTTGGCTAATCGAACCCGAGCCTCTCGGTTGGTCGGTGGAGTTAGGTGTGTTGCTAGTGCACATTATAATTAACCACCTCGGTGGTCTAGGGAGACCACCGAGGTGGTTAATTATAATGTGATATATTGATTTGCTTTTGAGTCTAGCAAAAATATTTCGCAATGATGAATATGTAATTAGGGGCTATATCTATCAATTTTAATTAAACAGCTGAGTGGTCCATAATTAATGAATTTCCCGCTTTAACCAAAATAATTTTACCACGGATCTCTTCATTAATTTAATCTAAGTGGGTAAAGTCAGAGAGGGGCTTTTAATCATATTATTATATGATTAATTGCTGGAGGAGCTGATAATTAATTATTGATATCGAGGCATGTAAAGATGGTTGTGCAGAGGAAAAGGAAATTTGTAAGTACATTTTCCTGCTTTTTTCTTTTACTGAAAGCATGGAAGCTAAACACGTTAGTCTGGAGTCTGGACACTTTTTAATAAGGGTGGACTTGGTCTAAAGGTTTCATTGTCGGCACTTAGTGAAATTTCCATTTTCACAATTTACTAGCAACCCGCCTCGGCTTCGCAGGGGTGGACATAATTAATCATTTTTTTCATAGAAATAACATAACCTATGTTCATCAGCGATAGTGTCTGCTTCCAATGTAAGAGATTTTTTTAAATCGGTCCAGTAGTTTCGGAGTCTAAAAAACAAACAAACACAAACAATCAAATCTTTCCTCTTTAACGTTATAGTATTAGGTAATATGATGTACTGACAGCAGCTCCTACTGGTACAATTGTATTTTAAATCATACAGAAAACCATAGAAATCTTCATATAAAATTTCAACCCAGTCGGTTCAGGCGTTGAGAGAGCGCAATAGGTAAGTACGGAAGGATATTTTTTACTACCCGATGTCATATTACTATTTGTCCCGTGGGAATGAAGCACTGTTCCGCAGTAAAAAGTAGCCTATGTTCATAAGGAATCCCGTAAGCTTCCTATTGGTAAAATAACGTTCAATACTATTTAAAACGAACAAACTAACAATCAAATCTTTCCTTTTTATAATTGGTGTACCTACCCATGTAAAAATAAGACATTTGCCATAATAATAAAAAATACAAGTGACTTTTAAAAATCATGGGACCTACTTGTTTACCAGATAATTTTAAAAAGTAAGTAAGCATAGGGTCTCTTTATAGTTGATACAGTTCAGTAATATTCACTTCTTACTTGATAGCAATGCACCAATAACATCTATAATATTCACAGGTGATCTTATACATGGATCTTAAAATACAATACAATAACTCTTTATTGTAAACTAGCTATTGCCCGATCTTTGCCCACGTGGTCCCACAGGAACATTGTTTCGGGATAAAAACTATCCTATGTGTTAATTCTAGTTACCTTCTATGTGTGTACTAAATTTGACGATAGTCGGTTCAGCAGTTTTTGCGTGAAGGAGTTACAAACAAATTAACAAACAGATAAACTTTCGCATTTATAATATAAATAGGAAGTAGGATAAATAAATACAGAATAGAATACCAAAAACATCAAATAAAACTTAAACTAAAAGGGTGTACATTTATTAAAGGCGGCTTTATCATCAAGTCACTGATCGCTTTAAGGCAACCTTATGGTACGGAACAAAATTCAGTGACGTACCTTGCAATAATGCTCTTAAAAAATGCACCACACTAAATGGATTAAGTTATATATGTATATTATATTTAATGTTGTAGGTTTATAATATTTCATGGCAAACAAGCAAACGGACGGAAAGAAAAGAGACACCAAAGATGGTAATGATGCGTTGCCAACCCGAAGCCGGGCCTCAAGCAAAAGTAAGTTTACCTGCTTCCTCATCCACCGAACTTGTAGTAAGTATAGTATATAGGTACTTGTAGTAAAAAACTTAGATATTTATTAATCTCATCTTAATCTTCTTAATCCCCAGGTCCTGATAGTAGTGGTATGGATGATAGTGGCACCAGCTCGGGCGATGTTTCATTACCCTACACGCGAGGATAACATGCTGGTCTGCGACTCCTATGTGGATGCTTCCTATATGATCGCCTTCTTCTACCCAATAGTTCTGATCGTCGTGTGCACGGTCTACGCTGTGCTGACTCGTAAAATACCAGAAGCTTTTAACGAGAGCAAACATATCGGTAAGGAACGTAGATCAATATTTTAACTACTATGAACTAAAATGTTAACAGCTATAGAAACAGCAAGAAAATTTAAAAATGGTCGAAATTGCGAGCAAAAGTCAGCTCAGAGCTACACATTATTTATAAAACTAACACACACACAACCAAACGCAGCGCGCGCTCACACACACACGCACGCGTGCGCGCACGCACGCATTCGTAGACTACATACAACAACATTCATTCAACGTTCCTCTGGTATCCAATCCAATTTTGATGTTGTATTTTTTAAAAAAATAATGTTTTTTTAATAATACAGTTTTTATTAACATGTTTTAAATTTAAGAACAAAGGTTTTTACGTCAAACAGAGCCTAGCTTAAGTGCTTTATAACCTACTTCGAAAAAAGGAGATCATATCCATCCTCATATTTTTTTATGTATGTAAATCGATTTCTCCGTGATTGCTGAACCAATTTTAATTATTTTTTTCGTAAAGCGTATTTCTGGGGTAGTCCCATTGCCACCAAGTCTGGACATGATAATGGAATCCCAGGGTAATCGAGGAAAATAGTTCATTTTTGTGTACGTCTGATCGAATTATTAAAATCGAATGCGGTTTTTTTCTCTTTATTTTTTTTTGTGCTATAATTGAACTATCCGCTGCTATACCATCCGACTAATTCTTCACTCGAAGCTAGGATTTTTAAAATAGCATACTAATGTTAAAAAAAAATATTATAGATATTAAAAATTTTAAATTTTAAGTTTTTTGGATCCTACTTTCACAAGGCTGCAATTTTCATAATTATGTTATAATTTACATATGTAAGTTAAAAAAAAATACTAAACTGTTTCGATGCCTATAAATGTGTAACAAAGTAAGTAGCTAAACTAAACTATACTCTTTTAAAGGTTCGAAAAAAAATGTGAAATTCTAGCCTATTCTGCCAGTTGTCTTCGAAAATAGTTTGTATAGGACTAAGAGCTACTAAAATATTTGAATAGTTCCGCAAACCTCGATTTTTAAACATAAAACTAAATTAATTTATTTGCAAAACACATATGTATTGAAAAGATCTAACAAAATTGTTTATGCCTTCCAACACATTGTACTGCACAAATATTTTAATTGAATTTTGAATTGAATTGAATTGATTTTTTATTTATTATAAGATTTATTACTAACAATTTACTACCGCCGTTTTCAAACTTTAGATTAGGAGAAGAAACCGCAAAAGAAAACAAATCGAATAATGATAAATTATAAATAATAGCTACGTAAAACAGCACAGATGTTTCTTAATTTAGAATATGAGTTTTAATAGGGGTGGTATAACCGACAATGCCGAATGCCGAATAAGCGAAATGAATACTTTCATTATAAACCATGAGTAAAATAATCCTATTAATATTATAAATGCGAAAGTTTGTAAGTATGTATGTATGGATGTTTGTTACTCTTTCACGCTCGAATGGCTGAACGGATTTGTCTGAAATTTGGAAGACAGGTAGATTGTGACCTGGATTAACATATAGGCAATTTTTAATCCCGATCGCACACCGGGTTTCTGTGAAAACGCGGGCGAAGCCGCAGGTAGCAGCTAGTATTTAAATACAAACTTAGATTCGTGGGACGCGAGTTAGTCGGATAATTCAGTAGGAAGCCCTTTTCAAGGTCGTAAGCCTATCGCCAAACGGGCACAAGACATTTACGGTATCGCTCGCGCTAGAACACAGAGGCAAATAATGATAAGTAAATAAGTGAATATGAATAAGAGGCAGAGGATTAGCGCAATAAAATATTCTCAGTAAAAATTCCGAATGAAAGTTAAAATTATTAATACCGCGAAACTATAAAACTTTTATCCCTTTGAGAGTAAAACTGCTTGCGAGAAGACTGCAATGAGTTTAAAACTTGGGAAATATTATGAAAGCTGCTAGTTTTTATTTAACTTTTATGTTATGATTTTGTCAGCTGGCAGTCAAAAGAAAGTTTACAAACTTTTTCAGCAAACTAACCATGAAAATGCTTTCAAAGTCGCCTTTGGCTGTACTTGAATAAAATTATTAAGTGTATTGCATGTTTTACAAATGAATAAATAAAAAAATAAGTGTCATATGTTGATAGTTCACGCACACACATTCACACTCACTCATCCACACACTCTCCTCTCATGAGGTCATGACTCTTCAAACTTATATTACATTCCTTCATTTTATTCATGGGTTAAAAGGAAGACGACAGTCGACACCTCACTAATTACACACTGAGCCGGTATTTCCTTTCCCATCCGTCATTTTTACGGCAAGAAAATAATATCAACACACGATGAGATCAAAATCTTAATTCTGGGTTTAGTATTAAATTCAATAACTTTTATTTTTAGTTTAAAATATTCTTATAAAATATGGTTTTAATATTCATTAATGTCACGATTGTTTTCTGTCCTTGTCACACTTGCTGGTTTCTTAGGATTTTGCCTTCTACTTTTACTGTTAGTCTGTATATAATATGTCGGCCTGTTTTTGGGTCTTATTCATAATTTACATATGTGCGAGTTAATTATTAATCCTAATTGTTTTTAGGATCAGTTTCTAGAAGATGTTTAAGGTATACCGTCATTACGGAAATTTTATTTCGATTATGACCACTGTTTCAAAAACCGAGTGAAGTTGAGACACTTAACTACCTACAATACTTTCAATTTAAACTCGGGCAGATATCCAGTTAGTTGTTAACCCGGCAATCGCATAGTTGGGTATATTTCTCCGGCTAGCTGACGTTACGTCCACAAAATTAGTGGACGAAAAAATTAATAAAAACGACACCTTTTCATTTTATTATTTTTTATTTTTTTATTTTATCGCCTCTGTGGTCTAGCGGTCCGGGTGTTGGACTTGACTGCATGAAGTCCTGGGTTCGAATCCCGGGTCGGCCAACAAAAAGAAAATTGTTTTTTTTTCCAATTTTCTAATAAAAAAATGTTGGTCGGGATTGGAAATGTGCCTGGTTGGCGACAGGCTTGCCACCTATCACATTGTGGGACTTAGTGACTTCGGCTAGTCGTGGGTACCTTGGTTGTATCTCTGCCTACCTCTTCGCGGACATGGGCGTGAAGATACTTTTTTATTTTTTTCACTGACGATTCGTCCACCAATCCCCGTATTGATCCGGCTCCTTTGTTGAATAGACCATCTACCTTCCTGCCAGGCAGCTCTTAAAAGGCGAGCATAGGCTTACTAGCACCGTGACATCCTACTAGGTGATAGAGTTTTGCAGCAACTCGCGCGGATTGGTACCACCGCCTTATCTATTCCTATCGCCATAATGTCAATGCTTGCCGTTGACGTGTTCCGGTCCGGAGGGTAAGGTAGCCGGTAAACTTACATTTGCTCGAGGCTTACTAACTCGGCCTCAGGTTGGCAACGCACGCGGCGTGAATTTCTTACCATCAGGAAATCCAATATCATAATTTGCCTTCCAATATCATAAAAAAATCAAAAAAGTTGTTTTCTACAGTCAGATACAAAACTTTAACAAAATAAAGCGATCTATTTATAAATTTTATAGTAAATAAATTAATACATCGAAATCGCCTTATTACTCTAGATTAAATTAAAAAAATATTTAAAATATAATATGACAAAGTTAAGCACCCAATACGAGTAATATAAAATTAAAGTATCCTGCTACCTTTGTAATCGAATTCGAACTAGCTGCCATAATCGCTGTTTAAAACGTGTTCCCTAAAGCAACTATTCAAGGTTGCCAGTTCCATTTTACAAGAAGCTTATGAAGAAAAGCTGAGCAATTAGGCATGAAAAAAATAAAATCAAAATTATAAAACACATATATAGGGGGCGTCCACAAATTACGTGAGATGTTTGATGATTTGAATCGACTCCCTTCTCCCCTAGAAGGGAGTCGATTTAAATGTCAGCAATTACGTTGGAGAGAGGGGTCACGGCAAATATCGCGCAATATTTTCTGCTGTAATCTCAAAAAAAATATGCTATTTTGCTCCATTTTATCCATACTCCATCACTTAGGTTTTTTTATGTTATTGGGAGGCAAACAAGGATTTTCTGATGTTAAAAAATTCACGTCGCCCAAAAGCCTTTACTGTAAATAGTCCAATACGTTTAAATAAGAAACCCACATTTTGAAAAATCTCACGTGAAATTGGGGTTGGGTTAACCCCCTCCGGGTTGAATAAAATCTCACGATATCTCACTAGGTGGGGGGGGGTTAAGGTCAGAAAATGTAAAAAAATACCTCACGTAATTTATGGACGCCCCCAAAGGTGTAGAGTTTTAGCTCTTTTGCCAAGAGAAGTAACGGATGATGCCTGGTTGTATATTATGTCCCAATAATAAAACAAAAATCCCAATAATAAAACAATAATCAAATTTAATTAATTATAATTTCGTTGGCACTTGGTTTATTGAGTCTTCCTACTTTGCCAAAATCTGGTGCGTCTTCAATAGCCCATACCATACCTACTACAACTATGCTAGAATCTTGGCGTTCCGTAATAAAAAAAAGTATCTTCACGCCCATATCCTCGAAGAGGTAGGCTGAGGCACAACCAGGGCACCCACGACTAGCCGAAGACACTAAGTCTCACAATGTGATAGGTGGCAAGCTTATAGCCAAAGCTTATTTCCAATCCCGAGCAAAGTTTTTTTTATTAGAAAATTGGAAAAACCCAATTTTCGTTTTGTTGCCCGACCCGGGATTCGAACCCGGTACCTCAAGCAGTCAAGTCTAACAACTAAACCGCTTGATCACAGAGGCGATTCATTCCGTAACAAACAAAAAAATTAGGAAGCCATATAATATTGCCCAATTTTTAACAAAAGGAGGATAAATATTAATAGGCTTTATATCTGAATGGATTAGACATAAAAAATCCAAAAATCAATTGAGTTTGATGAATACCAGAATACCACAATGACTGAATTTAGGCAAGGTGAAATAAATGTTGCATCTTGCATTGAACGCCTTACTTTATGATATACTCAAAAATGTTTACCAGAAATCTTCATGGCCTTAGGGAATTTGCTAAGGATACAACTTATCATGGCCAAACCAAATTAATATAAACCAATAGTTTGAAGTTGTTGGTTTTTATACTAAATTTACATATTTAATATACTACTAAACTTCTTAATACACGTTTTTTTTTATTTTTTTATCTGTGATTTTTATACGTTCTAAGGGAAATGACTTAATTATTCATAAATAATGCCAAATCAATGTGACTGTTACATAGGATACACCTAATATTTTAAAGATGTTGTTTTTTGTACTAACTATACATTATGAATATTTTTTGTTTGAATTGATTATATCTGTGATTTGTATACATTTTAAGGGAAATTACTTTTCTTAATAATAAAAAATGCCAATCAATGTGACTATTGTTACATATAAAGTTATTTTTATGTGATTATATTGTTGATTAGCATAAACCAATATTTTTAAGATGTTACTTTTATACTAAATATACGTCTTTATTGATTTTTGTTTTTTAGCATAAGAAATAGTCATAGGTTACTAACAACTATACAAATTGCTTTGTGGGGATGTCATAAAGCAATTTTTAACCAAAGTCTTATAATAAAAAAGTATCTTCACGCCCATATCCCCGAAGAGGTAGGCAGAGGTACAACCAAGGCACCCACGACTAGCCGAAGACACTAAGACCCACAATGTGATAGGTGGCAAGCCTATCGCCAACCGGGCACATTTCCAATCCCGACCAACATTTTTTTTTTATTAGTTGGCCGACCCGGGATTCGAACCCGGGACCTCATGTAGTCAAGTCCAACACCCGGACCGCTAGACCACAGAGGCGATTAGTCTTAGTCTTATAATAACATAATGTTATGGTATCATTAAAACTTTTTCATCTGATTGTACTATGCTGCTTCAATAATTTGATAGTGGACGAAAAGTCAGTGAAAAAATAATAAAATGACAAGGTGTTGTTTCGTCCACTGTGGACGAAAATTTTGGGACGAAACGTCAAACGCCATTTGTCCGCGCGATTTTGAAATGACCGTGTTTCTTTTCTTTTATATGCAGCGTTGCCACACTTTTCACGACCTGGTGCTACAGCTCTTGCCCGTAGCATATTATCGCTAAATGTATTGCTTTACAGCTGTGGCAGTGAAAAAACATAGCTAAACACTAAAAGGCTAAAATATGACCCAACCTTTAATTCCGTGTCCCAATTTCAAAAATATATATCGATATATTATGGTGATATTTTCAGCACCTTTGGAATAGTTAACTACAACATGTAAATACTTTTTTTAATTTTAAAATATTAGGATTTTTCATACGGGTCTCCTAGACCCAACCCTACATATCAGTGTTACATATTTTGACTGTGTTAACCTGTTAATATTGACGCTTTTATTATTATTGACGCCTTGTCTGCTTGCCTGTTATTATTGACGATTGAAGACGCTTTTAACTTACTACGTGTAGATCAAAGTAAGTTTTCTGCGGCCACTTACCCCGGTTAGTCTGGACAGCAACCATGTACTACAGTTACATTATAAGTTCACGTCGTTGTTTTCTGATTCCGAATCACCATAGCCACCATAGAGCATCAATACCTTAAATAAAGAAAGCACCTCTACCTTCAGCGTCTGAAAATTCGTTTACATTATTGTTTGTCTTTCAACTAATAATGCTGACCTAAAGAAATTAAATATAAAAAAAAAGTATCTTCACGCCCATATCCCCGAAGAGGTAGGCAGAGGCACAACCAGGGCACCCACGACTAGCCGAAGACACTAAGTCCCACAATGTGATAGGTGGCAAGCCTATCGCCAACCGGGCACATTTCCAATCCCGACCAACATTTTTTTTTAAATTAGAATTTTTGGCCGACCCGGGATTCGAACCCGGGACCTCATGCAGTCAAGTCCAACACCCGGACCGCTAGACCACAGAGGCGATATACTTAAAATTAAATATACTTAAAGTAATGCTGAACTTCAACAAACTTTTTGTCGATTTCGTGTATATTGCACTCCAAATGCCGAAAGAATAAATATTAAAATAAAGTCATTGTGTTTTCCACTAAATAAAAATCACTTATCAAAATCAGTAGAACCAATGAGAATTAGAATTAGAAAATCGTTTATTTCACATAGACCAATCAAAAGGTACTTGTGACTTGTCTGTGTGCCTAATACTAAATAGACCATTGACCACACACTGAGAAAATCCGGCAAGTAACTCAGTGGTCTTTCACTTAGATTTTCAATGCATTTTTGAAGTGAAACTTCTTTAGAATCGTTGTGATTTAACGGGTGCAACGGAAAAACGACAGGTAAGAGACACAAATACATATTCATCTCATTCTTTTGTCGATTTACTGAAGTTTCACTTCTATCGTGTGTGAATCGCACACACACCTTTTTTATATATTACTACGGTTTCGCACACTTTTGTACTAACACTCATTAGATCGCTCTGTCAATTTTTTTTTAATATTTAACCCAACTGGTTTTTAAAAATGACTTTATGTTGTATGTAAAAAAATTGTGAATTTGTAATAAATAAAAAAAAAATCGTATTCGACTGATCTGAATTAGCCTTACTATTATAATGACCAATACAGAACGCTTTCTAGTAACTATTTTATGTGGTCCAAAAAAATTAACGTTCCGTTGCAACTGTAGATATGGTTATGCAACGGTTAGTACCTAAAATCAACCTTGTTAAAGCATAATTTACATTTTTTTAATCGTTTCATAGTTTATTTACTTATGTCAATTGAATTTTATTATTCACTAGGACCGCATTTTTCTTTCTTTTCTAGATTACTCTTTCATAACAATATGTATATTGTCTTAACATATTAAAAGTATTATTTATGTTTTATTAAAATCAAAAACCCTTACACGTTTTGTCGTCTTTTCTTTTTATTTATTTTTTTAATTAATCTGCTCCTTTCTGGGGCTGGTAAGGCCGCTAGGCTATGCTACCATGTCTTCCGTGTTATCTAAGTCTTTATTTCAGTCACTTTTACAAAGTCATGTCAGGGTCGTGAGTAAAGCGATGGCTTCGTTACTCAAGCTCATCTAGCGAGATTTGGCAGCGGCGAGGAAATACACGATACACTAATTTCTTAATCATCATTTTATTTGTGCACTTTCACTGAACAAAATTGTACAATATGCCACCAAAATTGACTAATTTCACTCAATATAAACACGAAATTCAATAATTATAAAAAAATTGTGACAGTCTTCATTCATGATGACGCCAAAACTTCTCTATTTTTTAGTTGATTTGTCCCTTTCTGGGACCGGCTAAGACATCTTATCCATGCTGCCACTTCTGTGTTTTGTTTCCTTTTTACTAAAAACTAGCTGGACTATTCAGCATCTTTTTAGTGATGATCACTGGGTTAAGTGTACATCAAATAGCAGTCAAATGACGTATTTCATATTTATCTCCAGTGAACACAGAAATGCAATGGAGATAGCAAATTCAATACACGTCATTTGACAACTATTTGATGTACACTTTACCCAGTGATCATCACTAAAAAGATACTGAATAGCCCCGTTGTTAAGGGTATGTTAATTTGCTTCTTTCGGCCGGATAAGACCTTTACGCCATACTGCCATGTATTCCGTATTAATAAATTCTTTCATTTTCAGTCATAAGTCATTATGTGTCTCATATACAAAGTCATTTCAGGGTTTTGAGTAAAGCGGAGGCTTCGTTACTGAATCTCATTTAGTAAGATTTGGCGACAACGAGGAACGACACGATACACTCATTTCTTTATGATTATTTCATTTGTGCACTTTAATGAACAAAATTGAACTAAGTACCACCTAAACTAACCAATTTTACTTACCTAGAAGTTCATTAATTATAAAAAAACCACGACCATTTTCTTTCACTTTGGCGCCAAAAGTCCTTTGGTAAACTAAATATTGTAATAAGAAAATTAAGCAAAGGTTTTTACTTTGCTCAGCCAAGGTTTATTATTTCAACTATAATTAAAATTCAAGCTACTATGTGCAAGTAACACAATTAAAAAACACTAAAAGCGTTTTAGGGTAGTCGAGTTAACCTAACAGCATTAGCGTTCCACAAACATTCCGACACTAATCCGCAGTAATAACAAAGTTTACTGTTTAAATGTTATTATTTGAGTGATGGTTTGACAGCGGAAGGCTATGCGGGAATTTGGGACATTGTTTCCCAACTAACCTGTCGTAACTGACTTAGTGTTTGCCTAGACATAATTTATGAATACCATTTATTTCATTTCTCGTAGATATTTTTTAAGACTTTTTGATCACCTCTGTGGTCTAGCGGTTCAGTTGTTGGACTTGACTGCATGAGGTCCCGGATTCGAATCCCGGGTCGGGCAACAAAACGAAAATTGGGTTTGTCCAATTTTCTAATAAAAAAAATGTTGCTTGGGATAGGATATGTGCCCGGTTGGCGATAGCCTTACCACCTATCACATTGTGGGACTTAGTATCTTCGGCTAATCGTGGGTGCCCTGGTTGTGCCTCTGCTTACCTCTTCAGGGATATGGGCGTAAAGATACTTTCTTTTTTATGTGATATGTTAGCGAACAAGCAGACGGTTCTTCTGATGGTAACAGATAACCGTGGTCTAAAAACACCATATATGTTATAGGTGCGCTGTTCTGTGACAGGGGTGTTAGGATTGAGCAATTTTACCGGCTACCCTACTCGCCGGGGCGAAACCTGACAGAGTCGTAATGACAGCAGGCATAAGTAAAAAGGTAGATCTCTACCCAGGCATGCTGCTGCACATTAGTTTACTACTAGTGGTCTTGTAAGTGCTCACCTAAATTTCAAGCAGTGCTCGCCTCTTATGAGCTGCCTAGCAGAAAGGCAGATGATCTAATATACACAGAGGGTCCGGACCAACATGGGATATATAAGAATACATAGTTTTGAAAACTACAGACCAACTACTACTCTACCAAGAAGCTTAATACCGTTCATTTTATCGTTTTTTGTAGTTATTTTCTCGTATAAACGAGTTTTGGTGGAAGTGATATTTTACGGAGATTGTTATCTTCGTTATAGATCTCTTCCGCGAAAACCCGGTTGACGATAGGCTTGCCGCCTATCACATTGTGAGACTTAGTGTTTTCGGCTAGTCGTAGATGCCCTGGTTGTGCCTCAGCCTACCTCTTCGGGGATAGGGCCGTTTTTTTTAGTAGCAACAAGCATCGCAGCCTTAATGTTAGTCACAAATTCGATCAAATGACCTTATTACTAATAATAATAATAATCTCTATATTATTTCTATAAATTTTAAAGGAAGAAAATCTTCCGCCCCAGAAAGGATTTTGAACCTGTAACCTTTCGTCTCAAGCCAATGAATGCTCTAACCATTCGAGCTACTGAGGATTCAAGCCCCGTGGCAAAGTTTTTAATTTCTTTCTTACCCGTATTATTTATTTTACATCTAAAACATAAAAGTATTACATATTACATTGATAAAAACAAGTTTTATACATAAGGCGGTTTCATCGCTAACCAGCGATATCTTTCAAACAGCCAACGTAGAAGATATATCAAAATAAGAAGAAAGTACAATTTCTGTTTAACATTACAAATCTTTCAAATAATTAATTTAGGAAGTACTAATCTTATATTTTAAAATAAAAGTACTCAATTTTATTATAAATTTAAAACAAAAGTAAAATTGAAAACAAAAAAAATATATGTTTACACATTAAACAGATAGTGAATATTTTGTAAGTTGCCTAGTTACGAATTTGGTTCTAAACTATTCAAGGTAAAACTTCCGTAATGTAGGTAGGGTAAGGTCTGTGATGAATTCTTTCTTCAGGTTTTGGCATTCACTTGACAATTTTGCCATTAGTCAAATAGAAGTTTGCATCACATTTACCAAAATCGGGAATTAATTATAATTAGTCATAAGTAGTCAATAAGTCTCTGAATCTCATGTAGTAAGATTTGGTGGCAATGAGAAAATACACGATACGCTATTTTCTTCATGATTATTTCATTTGTGCACTTCCACTGAACAAAATTGTACAAAATGCCACCAAAGTTGACTAATTTTACTCAATATAAACACGAAATTCAATAATTATGAAAAAAACTTCGACAATCTTTTCTCTCGATGGCGCCGAAACTCGTAATGAATTAATTATACATTGTAATAACATGTTATTAATGGTGATCCTCAGGCTTCACTATGTACACAACCTGCGTGATTTGGCTGGCGTTCGTTCCGTTGTACTTCGGCACTGCTAGCCACGTGCCTTTGCGGGTCACCAGCATGGCCGTCACCATCTCACTTAGCGCCAGCGTCACACTCGTGTGCCTCTTTTCTCCCAAGGTAAGAACCAAGAGACTGACTGGCATTAATTCCAAATTATATCACCGTCTTTGGCTTATTGGCTTAGTAACTTTAAGAGAAAAAAAAGTAGTAACTTTGATCAAGGTAACTGTAGCGTCTAATAATGTAAATATCGATTTTAAAACAATACTGTACTTATTACAATTCTAACCTATCTAGCGAAGTTTGATATTGATACTTTTTTTTATGATAATGGAAGTCAAACAAGCAGACGGATTTCCTATTGGTAAGAAATTTACGCTGCCTAGGTGGTAATAGTGCGTTGCGAACCAAAGGCCGGGATGTTAGGCCTCGAGAAAAATTAAATTTACCGGCTACCTTACCCTCCAAACTGGAGCACGTCAACGACGTTATGGATTGG
>NJDC01007156.1:43660-54084 GCA_002245475.1 Calephelis virginiensis | reverse complement strand
ACACTAGTCTTATAAAGCATATTAATGTTAATCTTGTGTATTTTTGTCGCCAAGATCCATAATTGCTTTGTATGAAAAAAACAGTTTATTGCTGACGTATTTTAGCATACCACATTACCTTTATACGCTTAATACGTGATGCCAAAACTTTGGACCCCTTTTTACGAAAATTGCGCGGACGTTGGTGCAAAAAATTTGGCACACATAGTTTATGTGTAGGAGAAGTGCAGAACGCTAATATTTTTTAATAACAATGCTTATAAAGTACATTAAATTAATAAATAAAAGATTACCCACATTACAATGCATTTGACACACACAAACAAATACATTGATAATAACAATAAAATATCACAGATGGCGCACTAAAAAGTTTAGAAACAAAGTAGTTGATCTTGAGAAATGAAGATGGCGTTCGTATCAACAAGATATTAAAATTCATTATGGTAGAATTTCAACCAAAGGGCGACCAGTTTATTAAACTTAAAGACAAACAATATTTGGACGGTTTTCTTGATGAAAAGTGACAGAAATTGTCGATATCTTTGTATTGTATGTGTATCAAAAAAATGTTTGTACCTATTATCCACAGAAAGCATTACATAGTTGGCGTCTAGTTAGTAACTTGTTTTCTTACTAGATTTGATTTTTTCAATTTTGTTTTAATGTAAACCATTTTTGCTTCGATTTGACTGATTTTGATAAGTAATAACATAATTACCGTAATAAGGGGGTATCCGTGGTGTCGAAATAAATAGACAAACCACCGGCCAAGTCAGAAGAATTACAAAAAAAAATATAAGATCAAACCTACTCCATTCATTTTTTTAAATTCAGACTTAACTTTTCGATTACGGCCATATTTCGAAGTCTGGTTACAATTAGATCTGGCTGACAGGCTTCATTGAGTTTTAATCGGTATATTTTTTTTTCATTGGGAGTAATACAAAAACAGGGTTTTACAACAAATTCCGCTAGTTATTTGTTACCGAAGATAATATAAGAAAATAATGATGTAGATAGTTTTTTTTTAATATAGAATATAGAATGTCAGTAAAATCAATTTTAGAAAAGAAAACAAAACGAAACACTCGCAGTGCATTCAACAATGGAATGGTAACAAGGCCGCGCTTTACAAACTGCGTACCTTGTACCACGAGACTCGTACACGCTGCGATAATTGGCATGAATCATACAGATAAGCGATAGTCGCTTTTCTGATATATCACCATATTGTTTAACAACTCGGCAAACAACTTAGATACATAAAACTTACGCTTGTATAGCTTGTAAGAACAACTATATAAGTCAACTACTATACGAATACGGATGGTTTAGTAACCAAAGTGCATTTAATGAGTTTTATACATATTCATACGTCGTTTTTTATTGTTTCAGAAGTGCTGTCAGTGGACAAAGGTACTCAAACAAATCCTGTAGATTTAAAACTAACTAACGGGCAAACTGTCCAAATTAAAATGAACAATGAACACGAAATAAAAGCTAACGATATCAAAGTTCGCAAGGAGAAGGCGGATTCCTTATAGCAACGACACTCGTCCAAGTCGCTAAACGACGTAAATGGTAACAGGAATAATAATAGCATCAAGAAAAAAAGTTGCTCTTGTAAATTAAGGGAAAGAAAACCGATCGTAGTTTAGCCGAATACAGTAATATCTCGTCTTACACAACCCTAACTTTTACGCATATCTCCATTTTGTTTTTTTTTTTAATATCATTACTAGTGAATTAGGCTTAAGACGTATTTCAATTTCAAATTAAATGAAGATTAGAAAATTTAAATATAATAAAATTGAAAAGGTGTAAAGTGCTACCAAATTGTTTGTTCGTGGAACATCATTCCTTTGACATTTTTTGATGAGTGAACACTGAAAATTAAATTCCCACAACTACGTTTTTTCATTATTTTATTGGTAGATATTATTGCTAAAGGTAGATAAAGTTGTCAATCAGAAAAACTAACTTAGAGACATCAATTATCTTTTAATCAATCATTAAGTTGACATTTGCTTAATGCTAGATAAAATGTCAATTCACGTGCCCTGTGCCCGTAAACGTCACACTAGGTAGTCGGTTTACTGAACAGATAAGGCTAAGAACTCATGAAGCGGTTTCCATCCGCGCCTGCCGCATTAGTGGAACTGTGTTTTTATTTCAAATCTCTTGAGACCTGTATTTTTGTGCCCGTAAACGTCACACTAGGTAGTCGGTTTACTGAACAGATAAGGCTAAGAACTCACGAAGCGGTTTCCACCCGCGCCTGCCGCATTAGTGGAACTGTGTTTTTATTTCAAAGCTCTTGAGACCTGTATTTTTGTGCCCGTAAACGTCACACTAAGTAGTCGGTTTACTGAACAGATAAGGCTAAGAACTCACGAAGCGGTTTCCACCCGCGCCTGCCGCATTAGTGGAACTGTGTTTTTATTTCAAAGCTCTTGAGACCTGTATTTTGTGCGGTCACTAAACCGTCGCGGTTGAATTCATCGCCCGCATACTAAGACAATTCCGGCGTTCGACCGGTGCTGCAGGAACGTCTAAAACGCATCGTGAATGTGGTCTAATATTTTGCATATTATAAATCTACATCTTAATGAAGCCGCGGGCCCGCAAAACGCGGCGGGCGTGGGTGAAAACCGCGCCGTGAGTTGTTTGTCCTATATGAAATCAATTTTTAAAAATCGATGCCAAATCATCCTTTTGTTATTTACGTGAATTGGACTGATAAGGTTATAACTCGTCTATTTCTTAGTTTGAGGTATTCCTGTATAATCAAATTGTATGATTATACTGTTTATATGAGAAGGATATGAATATAGAAGAAGACAGGGAGATTTGTAGTATACTTAACACTCTCTGACAACCCTAAGAGACTAGGTCTGAAGATATGTATATATGTATGATTAAATCTGTACATATTAACTATTTAATGATATTGGTACGGAACCACTTACTATAAAATGTATATAGATATCTATCACATAGTTCGAGATACTACTGTAATAACATACTTCATACATGTTCTCTAAATACCTAATAGCTGTTTCATAATGTTATTATGGAACAGTATTTTCGAGTATAGTATAATAATAAAGATATTGCTATATCAAATATTTATAACTGATTTCAAATGCTGCCCTGTAAAACAAATGTAGAACTTAAATATATGATGTATTGTTTATAATGTAATATTTTGTACATAATGTTAATAAGCTTATAACAATATTGTAATTTTAAACATAAATAATAGTTGACTAGCATAATAATTGATGTTTACAGGCCTGAGTAACATATACATATTAGTTTAAACATTGTATCTAAAATATTAGATGTTAACACCCTAAGTAGTAACAAAGATATAGGTACATAGGTATTACAGCTTAAATCAAGTAAAATACCTTGGCTTTTAACGATATCGCTTACAATTTTTCAAATATTAATACTATCCCAGATGGTGAAAGAAGTTTATATAAGAACGAATAAAGGAATACGAAATATACGAGAAATTGGAATGAATTAATAATTTTTGTCGAGGTGATCATTAATTTTTTTTAATAAGAATCTCATCATTGTAGGCTCGGTTCCCATATTCAAGAAACGGGTCGTTGCGCTTACGAATGGTTGTTCTTTTGTACGATAGTACAAAATGTAACTACAGTCGTTCGTTTTCGATTGTTAACTCTAAACATTTTGTGTAACTATGAGCAACGCTTTGTTACTTTCTGGCAAACTACCAATGGTTCTACTAACGGGTTACGGTTCGTTGATTATAAGAACCAGGCTTTAGAAATGTTGAAAACTTCAATTATCATTGAGAACTTTCAAATCGTTATCATGTAATAAGGTGGACATTTCGTAAAATTGTTTCTGATTTTTAATTTAGCAGCATACTAGCAGCCCGTCCGAGCTACGCACGGGTAAACAAACTCCTATATTATTATACATACTTGTATAAACATTCCTCTTAAATCACTCTATCTATTAAAAAAACATCAAAATCCGTTGCGTAACTTTAAAGATTAGCAGAAATAGGGACAGAAAGCGGTAAGCGACTGTTTTATTCCATGTAGTGATGATAATACCTAGCTGTTTCTAACTAAATCGTCATAGACTGTTTTGCTAGTAATAATTAAAAGCCACACAACAGCGATGCACCTACAACATCTGTGGTCTCTATAGTCTACGCTTGTAGACTCTTACCATCAGTAGACTTGTGTGCTTGTTCGCCCATCTTTCATTAAAAAAAATACACTCAACGTCTATTTCACTTCACAAGTTCACAACTGAAGCATCGTCATGAGAATTTCGAGAATATTGTTTTAGGGGGAGCTGTATTTAGGGTGTGGCTTTTGGTAAGTCCAATCCGTTTTCATTTCCGCCGTCTTAATTGTTTACTTCTGGAACTATACATATCTTGCCGGAAATCGGCAAATTTTATCATGTTATTTTTGTCAGTCAGAAACAACAATGTTTAAACGTCATAAAATATACAATCAGACAGACTCTTTATATACTAGAGCCCAATTTTTTTACAACCCTGAAGCAATGCGGTTTGTTTTTTTACAAAAGAAGTGGTATTATTTCAGTCCAATTTTCCTGTTGCAAAATGCCTAATGTTTGGTTCGTAACGTAAGCTATGATTTGTATATCATGTGATATTTATAGTAATTTCGGAACACTTGATAATAAATTAATCAAATACTATCCAACGATAAATCAATATGATACAAATAATGCAGTCGGCTTAAAATTATCGTTATGATAAGATTCTAATGTGATTCAATAACTGGAACTTTCTCTTTTTTACATAAAAAGTCATGATTTTTTGTTAAAATTTAAATTTATAATTTTTCCAATAAATGCGTTTAATTACAAAAAAGAATTGTGTGGTTTTATGAAACCACGGTAAAAGTGAAACTTGATCTTTAATTATAAACTATATACGCCGCCATATTGGCCTCGGCTGCTCTGACGTCACCGTCAAGCGACATGCGACACACGGACCAAAAAATTTGAGACGATGTAATAAAAGTTTCACTTTAAAATGTTATGAAATAAATTCGATATTTCAAATTAAAATATTATTTTTAACGATATTTAACATTATTCTGTTTTTCAGATATAATCTTGTGATTTTGAAATCAGCAGTCATAACATATTTCCTCTTAAACAAGTTTCAAAAAATATTTACAAAGTTTTACCGATTTAGTAAATAGGTATTGCATAACCAAAATATCGTAAATTATATCATATCTATTCAATTATTTTATTGTAAATATAATCTTAAAAGGCTAATACTTGGTACTCTTAGGATGTTAAAACATATTTCACATTTGTTACGTGAAGTCAAAAGTAATAATGTAAAATATTTATTAAATATATAATATTATGACATTAAAGCTTTTGTATAAAATTGTAAATAACTTAAGTGAAGACAAATAGTGATATCGTTGTAAATAATTTTATGTGACATATTTATAAGTAAATTATTTATAACTATGAGAAATATATAAATAGTTTATAAATACAAGGCAAGGCGTTGAGCCAGGACGATGGATTTTTGTAAATTGTTATAAGAATAATAATGTAAAAGTATGAATATAATTTGGCCAATCTCCAAACCATATTTAGTTTAACCACACATATATATACTTTATATAAAATAGTTAGTAATTTATCAAAGTTTTTTTAATAATATTCAGAAATTTGATAATTAAATTTAACACACTCACATTTACACACTCACAATTACTCACAATTTAAACACTCATTTAAAACATCTATTCGGATATCCATTTGAAATGTTTTAGCCGTACATTACACAGTGACGTATGCAACTACCAAAGTTAGAAAAACAATTAGAAAACAAAAATTTAGTGCCAGCAACATTAGTACGGTTACTCTTTAACTTCGATTTATGCAATCTTGGAAATTGGAGCCACAATAAAACTTATCTTGAGAAATCCGCAATCATCATAACCTTGATACTATCTTAAACAATAAAGTGATTATTAATAAACATGGAGTAAAGTACTCTAAGGTTCATCCTTGTCTTATGGTCCTTATTACGTTGTAACACAGACTATAATATAGACTTAATTTTAGTCCTGCGATAGTCCATGGTTATTAACAAGACGGTTAATGATTAATACCTAATGCTCAAACTGTCATTCACTAAAGTAGTAAATATGATGGCCTTGTGTAAATATTATAAGTGTATGTTCATGTTATATCATTAGAAAATTTACTCAAGATCCCTCGTCTTTCCTTGCTTTGTATACCTAAGTTATATGAATATGAAATATATGAATAAATGGTTTGATGTTGCTCATGTTTATTACATCCTAGTATTATTTTGTATCCTTATTCGAGACGAAAAATCGGTGATATTTGATCAAAGGCGGATTCAAGCTTCGTTAGGGTCATAGCTCTCTCTGAGCAGGGGTTTTGCTAGGTCAAATTCTGTCCTCTGTAGTCTAGCGGTCCAGGTGTTTGACTTGACTCCATGAGGTCCCGGGTTCGAATCCCGGGTTGGGCAACTAAAAGAAAATTGGGTTTTTCCAATTTTCTAATAAAAATAGTGTTGCCCGGGATTGGATGTGTGCCCGGTTGGCGATAGGATTGCCACCTATCGTATTGTTGGACTTAGTATCTTCGGCTAATCGTTGGTGCCCTGGATGTGCCTCTGCCTACCTCTTCGGGGATATCGGCGTATAGATACTTTTTTTAGACCTATTTTATATGCATAATTGATATTATTCCTGCCACCATAACGTTAGTGCTTGCTCTTGACGTGTTCCGGTTCGGAAGATATGGTAGCCGATAAACTTAATTTTGCTCGGGGCTTAACATCCCGGCTTCAGGTTGGCAACGCACCACTACCACCTTTGGTGTCTTTAAGCTTCGTCTATTTATTACCATCTGGAAATCCGTCTGCTTGTTACTCCTCCTGGTTTGAAGGCTGGCTCTTTCGTAACCAGTTCTAATTGAAGTGACTGCTAACCAAACCTTAAGACCAAGAGGTCTTAGGTAAGAACCTAGTTTTCAAGTAGTGCTCGCTATTGTCGTAGTATGGTTTGGTGGGCAGGGTAAGGGTTCTTGCTGCCATCGTATCCATACCAGACTTCCATGGTGTCTGTGGCAAGTGATTGTCACTTACTCATACCATTATAAAAGCCGCCTGTTCATTTTGACATAAAAAAGTTGCGCTTTTTTTTTACTCTCTACGATGTGTGAACTCGTAACATAACTCGTCTATGGCGTCAAATTCTAAATTTTAATTTTGACATCGTGGTATAGCTTTCGTCTACTATGTGATGCCGTATATATTTTGCTAATCACCATAATATCATTGTGGAATCAAAAGTGTGAGTAACAATGTTTCTGAAACATCAGATACCTACGACTTGGGGAAATTCAAGAAAAGATCGTTCTTATTTAAAAGGACGGCAACCCAACTGAGATCCCTCGAGTCAAAGCTGTTCGGGTGCACGTCATTTTGCACCATGTGGTTCGATTGCTCGTATGCCTCCTATCCCTTAAAAAATAACTTTTCTTAAGTCATTTTCTATTTCAGTACTTAATTTTTTTTAAATCTTCACGCCTAAGTCCCCAAAGAAGTAAGCAGAGGCATAACAAGAGCACTCACGACTAGCCGAAAAAGCTAAGTCCCACAATGTGATAGGTGGCAAGCCTATCGCCAACCGGGCACATAATCAGAATCAGAATCAGAAAAATCTTTATTCACTTGAACCATACAAGTGGTATTTGTGCGCGTCTACATTTTTTTTAAACTACCACCGGATCGGAATCGCGGCCACACACTGAGAAGATCCGGCGAAAGAAACTCAGCGGGCTTGCCTTTTTTTAATAATAATTACAATATAAACTAGATTAAAAATATAAATTACAATCTCACTTTAACTTAAATAAACGGTACTACAAATCACATTACAAATTTTAGTGGGAGATTGAAAACTCTATCCTCAAGCATGTTCATCTTCCAAATACTCTGAGACCGTATAATAGCCTTTTTAACATAGTTTTGCTTTTATACATTTTTTAAACTTATTTAAAGGTAGATCTCTAATACCAATGGGCAACTTATTGTAGAAACATACACATTGACCCAAAAAGGATTTACTAATTTTATGGAGACGAGTTTTATATACGGCTAGATTATTTTTATTCCTCGTATTAATGTCGTGAACATCACATTTTTTTGTAAACATACATAGATTTTTTTAACATACATTAAATTCTCATAAATGTATTGAGAACTGAAGGTTAAAATATTTATTTCTTTGAATTTTTCTCGGAGAGAATCAGAAATTTTTCAGTCATTCAGAATCAGAATTTCCCCAAATAAGTATCCCATAAGACATTAAACTATGAAAATAGCTAAAATATACTATTCGGGCATCGACCACACATCCCACTAGACGCCTGTTCTTTATAATTTTGCTTCAAAACAATTCTGGCAAATAGCTGAGGTGCGGGGAAGCAAGGAACTGCTTTCTTATTGGCCCTTGCAATGACAACACGTCATATTCATAAACAGATATGTAAGGTTAGGGATGAGATATATTTAACACGAACAATATATTTTATCGATATGCTTTTTATTTTGTGAAGTACGACATTGTAACGGATTATATCGCATTTTGTTATTGCACGTCACATCGCAGCTATACAACTCAACATCTCAAGAGTAATATCCATACTTGAATATATTAGGTCGCTACATCTGTAATTGGCGTTTTGTAGGAAAGGAACATTTTTAATGCAATATTTTTATTTAATCAAAGTATGAACCAGTGTTTCCTAGGCACATTTGCCATCTCATAGGTAATTCATTGATCCCTCTACTAAAAAACCATTCGAACGGGAATCAATAAAATCTTTGGACGTGGTTTGGACAGCACCATCAAAATTGAATTTTTCGAAATAAATATATTTTGTTGAAGTTAGGTTCAGGTGCATGTTTTTTACATTCCAATTAATGCTCTTCTAATTGAGAAGCCGTCTGTTGTGCAGTATGTGGTCTAGCATTGTCATGAAGCAGCAGTGGTGTAAAGTGTATAAAACAATCTTCTGCAAAACGTTGAGATTTAATTCACTGTATTTGGAATTTGGAATTCGGAAACCAATTCTCTCGTAAAACCAAATTAGAATCTTTTATTTTATGATCTTGTGGATACCTGATATAAACGATATACTTATCAAATGTGATTGTTTTTATTAATTCGAGTAATTCCCACCTAAACTACAGAATATCATTGAAATACTGTAAACAAATTAGTTTTTAAATTGTCCCAGCTCTTTGAAAGTTTTATGACATACTAACCCTAACATAGCCTATCAGAACCTGTCTTGAATTTACATCACCCAGATAACCACCTAATGCACTTAAAAGAGTTCATTATAATCGGCCCAACTATTTATGAGTTATTCAATGACAAATAACAGCGTAGCAGAAGTTAAGTTTTCGATCGTGTTGGTCGGGTCCGCTGACAAAAATAGATCACCTGCCCCTCTGCCAGGCACCAAGTAGAGGCGAACACAGGTAAAGCAGCTAATTGTCAACAAGATCACTGGTGATACAGTGGTGTGCAGCAACTTCTCTGTATAGTTATCCACCGTCTTACCCATTCCGGCCGCTATAATGACAATGTCACATTTCGATTCGGAGAATAGGAAAGCCAGTAGATTTGCACAATGGCCTTACATTCCGACCATAGGACAGCAATGCACCTGTAACATCAATAGTGTCTATAGGCTATGATTATCTGTTACCATTAAGAGAGCCGTGTGCTTGTTCGCTGACTTCTCACGTGAAAAAGAGTAACTAACCAAAGGCCAACTCAAAAGTACACAGAGTAAGAAGATTTTTATTGTTTCTGTCAGTGCTTAAATTTATCGATAAATACATATATACAGGTCGCGGCACGAAACTCTAGCGCTGACCGTTATTGCGCAAAAGTAAAAAATAAAAACAGTGTACAGTCGCGTTCTGAATTGTTTTGTTGTCATCGTTAATTTTTGTTGTTGTTTTTTGTTAAGTTTGTTTTGTTGATTTGTTTGTTGTGTTTGTTAATTTATTCACTGTTTGATTAAGTTTGAACAGTTTTTAAACAGTGAAAATGCCGAGGCCGAGAAGGAATACTGTTTTGAAAAGACAGGCACGGAAAATGGTGTTTGACGTGCATTGTTTTCTGAAAAGGGAATCGAATGATTTCATTAATTCCCTGAAACAAATTCAAAGTGAAATTGGCGAAGCTGCAAGTATTTTACTCGATTCTGACCGCAGCACTGTAGATATAAGTGAAATCAAACAAACTGCAGAAGTTATTCAGGCGGGAAATATAAAATTAAATAGTATAATTAGTGACTTACAGAAAATTCAG
>NJDC01007156.1:26945-43589 GCA_002245475.1 Calephelis virginiensis | reverse complement strand
CGCTGTTAGTGCCGACGACCGAAGCAGCCCTGAGCCGGGGCCCTCAGTAAGCAAAAGGCCCTGTTGGGATACTAATGAAGGTGTAAGACCATTGTCTGATTCGGACTAGATATCGGAAAGGAGAATGCGGTGTCTGATGTCCACACCCTGCCGAACTCGCAGGTTTCTTCTATCCTGAGAAGAAACTTCAGTAGGTTCTTATGTAATTCGGACTTAATATAAAAATTATTATTATTTGGTATTTAATATAAAAATTTACAAATCCGATAGTGTATTTATTTTTCTACTCCCCATAAACTTGTTAAAAATTATATTATAGGTAACATGAAGTAATATTACTTAAGTAATATTTGAGTGCGTGACAGTACCTATACGCAGTTAAGTTCCACATTTTGTTCACCGCTAGACTTACTATTTGACTTTACATTAAAACATTATTATGCTGTTTTTAATTAAGCAATTAAATTACTAATTTGTATTGCGTGCGCGACGGTACCCATGCGCAGCTATCCCCTCCACGTTTCGCTCAGCGCTAGAGTTTCGTGCCGCGACCTATACCTACATACAATACCGGTATCTTATTCGGAATAAATAAATAAAAATATCGATAAAATAGATTTGCACATTAGTCTATCACTAGCTGTATGCAAACGAACGTGATAGCTTGAAAATCACATGTGTAAGAAAGGGATAGAAACCCGCATCTAACAATGACTGACCAGTATATGATGAACTCCGATAAACATCAAATAATTCAAAATGTTATTATGAATGTTATTATTTTTAATTAACCTACGGAAAGTTATACCACCTAATCGGTGATTTGAAGTGCGGCTGCTTTACCGTACCTATTATTTAATTGAACCAACAGTCATTTTGCATTTTTATTTTATTTTTTATACAATACCGCGACAATGTTTACAGGTCACAAACCTGGTCGATACTGTTCATATATTTTTAAGCAATAAGCTACATTAGAACAATTACACTTATGTGTTGACAGAACCGTGTTGCCTTATATGCGGCATCTATTGGGATGTGTGGTCGATGTATTCGGGCCGTTTCAACATCTGTTAATGTTCTTATTTTTTTTACTGCAAATGCTGCTGAAATAAGCCTATTTGCCAGTTTCTCAATATGAAGGCCCCATCGTCATTTATTATCAATTGTGATGCCTAAAAAGACAGTGGATTCAACCAGATCCAGTTTAGATCCATTTAGTTGTACATTGGAATCTACTAGCCTAACATTGGGCATTGAAAATCTTATACATTTCATCTTATTACCATTTAAAAGAAGAATATTAACTGTGAACCAATGTACAACTTTAGATATCGCATTGTTTACTTCGTCATACTTACTTACTTACTTACCTAATTGCCTTTTCACTTTAAATATAAGTGAAGTGTCATCCGCAAACAAAACAATATCGTGGGTATCCCTTATGTAATAAGGTAAGTCATTTATATATACAAAAAACCGAAATGGACCAAGAATAGAGCCCTGTGGTACACCAATCGTAACCGCAGAACCCAAAGAAGTTTTACCATTTATTTTGACCCTCTGAACTCTATTGTTCAAGTATGAGATCATGACATCAAGAGCTTTGTTCTTAATTCCGTAATAGCGTAATTTCCTGATCAAAGTATCATGATGAACACAGTCGAAAGCCTTAGAGAGATCACAGAATACACCTAATGCATCATGCGAGTTCTCCCAGGCTTCAAATACGTTTTTTAATAATTCCACCCCTGCATCAACGGTTAAGCAACCTTTGGTAAATCGAAACTGTTTATTATGTAACAATTTGTTAACACTGAAGTGATTTAACATCTGATTAAGTATTAATTTTTCAAATATTTTACTAAGTGTTGGCAAAACTGAAATAGGTCGAAAATTTGTTGGGTCAGAAGTGTCACCCGATTTAAATAAAGGCACTACCTTGCTTTGTTTCATTAGATCAGGAAATACACCATTCGATATGCAGCAGTTAAATATAATGGCCAAATGTGATGCAATATCATAAATTGTTGACCCAATCGTTTTAACAGATTGTCCCCACAAGTCTGACGTTTTCTTAGTTTGTAGTGACTTAAAAGCTTTAATTACGTCTTTCGTACCGACATAGGTAAATTCGAAAGCTTTGATACATTCTGTTACAAATTGCTTCAATACTGATTCGGAAATAATAGAAGATGACCAAAGAGTTTTAGTTGTTTCAATTGGAATTAGTGTGAAGAATTTTTCAAACTCTTTGGCTATTTTCACATCCTCATTAACACTACATCCATCTATATTTAATTCAAGTCCGTCATTAATAATTTGACATTTACCGGTTTCCGTATTTATAATATTCCACGTGGCCTTGATTTTGTTATCGGATCTTTTAATAATGTTTTTCAAATACATAGACTTAGCAGTGGAACATACTCTTTTAAACAATTTTTAATTATACTTTAACATAGTTTTTAAATTCAATGCTATGGTTATATGATTTTTCATAATATAAATCAAATAACCGTTTTCTACTTATTAATACCGGTTGTTGCCCACTTACTGAAACACGCCCGTTTATCTATACATTTTTTCCTATGTATGAATACTTTATTATGCTCGGTGTCAATTAATTTAAATACCGAATTAAATAATTTATTTGGATCATCGTTATAAGGTAGATTTGGCAATTTTTCTAATACATATCCCCGAAGAGGTAGGCAGAGGTACAACCAAGGCACCCACGACTAGCCGAAGACACTAAGTCCCACAATGTGATAGGTGGCAAGCCTATCGCCAACCGGGCACGTTTCCAATCCCGACCAACATTTTTGAATTAGAAAATTGGAAAAATCCAATTATCTTTTTGTTGGCAGACCCGGGATTCGAACCCGGGACTTCATGCAGTCAAGTCCATCACCCGGACCACCAGACCACAGAGGCGGTGATCTATATATATATAAAATCGGCGTTGATTTCGCTTTTCATTATAATTTTACAACTCACGAGTCAACCACGGCTTGACTCGCGTAGCAGTTAAAATATTTATTGATTACAGCCCATGGGTAAGAACTTTCATACAAAATTTTAACCCCTGTTTCACCCCCCTAGAAGTAGAATTTCCAGAAACGCTTAAATAGGCATCAACTCATTTTTATAAGTAGCCCAAATTAAAGTTTCATGTTTCTAACATTAAAATGACGGTCTTCCATACAATCTTTCAACCTCTATTTCACCCCTAAAGTGGTAGAATTTCCGAAATTTCTTTTCAATATAACGACCCTACTCACCAAATTTCATGGCTATAACTCTAACAGTTTTTGCTTGGCGACGATGAATTAATCAGTCATGACATGTTAATTTATAAGTATAGATATCATTTAATTTCCCAGCTGCAATATTTCAAACTTATACTTAAACCAAAAACAACGAACGAGAAAAAAGCTATTAGAACGGGCTCCAATTTGTTTCCTGTCACTTGTATCGAGTTTCGGACTTCGAACAGTTGGCTCCCCGTTGTTACAGCAAGATAAGAAGCCCTACTTAATCCCACCAAACACTCCTTTTGATTAATTAAACGGATTAAACTGCTTTAGGGCCGATTAATTAGATTCGTACTTAGTTTAATCTGTATGATTTGTTTTTTTCGCCAAGATGGATTGAATGATATTAAATTCACACCGCCTATTACAACGAACATTTTTAATGGTGACTTAACCTTATTACAGCGGTACATTATTACCAACTTTGTGTGTATGTGTATGTGCGTGTGTGTACGTGTCTGTGTATGTGTCTGTGCGTGTATTTGTGTGTGTGTTTGTGTCTGTGTGTGTGTGTGTGTGTGTGTCTGTGTATGTGTTTTTACTATTTTGTTTAGTTAGAGTTTGTAAGTAAAGTTGTCGAGAAAATAATGTATTGACTATTTTAACGTTGCCGCCAAAATTTTACTAATGACCTTAGGTAAGGATGCTACAGATTTAAAAGTAGTGATTATGTTCTCTTTGCTTTACCAAAGACTATGAGATGACTTGACATAGGACGACTTGTAATTATTTTAAAACCAACTATGTAAAATATGTAATACTAGCTGTTGCCCGTGGTGTTAGTCCCATAGGAACATTTTTTTGAGATAAAAACTATCCTACGTATTAATCCTAGTTACTCTTTTTGTGTGCGCCAAATTTCACGTAAATCGGTTCAGCAGCTTTTATGTGAAAGATTACTAAACAAACATACAAAATTTCGCATTAATAATATTAGCAGGATGAAAGAGAAATTAGTTAAATAAGAGGCAACATAACCAATAGTCTTAACATGTCCAAAAAAGACAAATTAAGTGTTGAAGTGAACAAAAATTACGAAATTATCAAAAACTTATCAAAAAAAAGATTGTAACCCGTATTTTATCTAGTTTATAATGTTAGTTAGTCTCTCTTAGTATTGAAAAATGAAAAGCCCGCCGAGTTTCCTTCGCTGGATCTTTTCAATGTGTGGCCGCGATTCTGATCCTTTACTTGTATGGTCCGTATGAATAAAGTTTTTTCTGATTCTTAAGTATTATAAATCAATCCAATACCTGAAAGGAACTGCATCAGTACTAAAAAATATAGGTAGGTACCTATATCGTTTTCTTCAGTATCGATCCTCACAAGTATCGGATATAAATGTACATCCCTAAAAAAATTAAAAAGACAATCTGTCAAGTTTTCAAATGCCAGTTGTCAATTTTTGACAACTACTAAAGTCAAAATAAAACCTAAACATAAATGAAATGCACTAGCCAAATTTCAAGATTTTATGGAGTTCCAGCAAGAGTTTTAAAGAAAGGTTTATTAACTTATCATTATCATTGGCATAACCATTAAATTTCTAAAAATAATGTCATCTATAGCAGCGTCATTATGGATGAGCAACCTATAAATATTATTAGAGAAAGCACACGAAATTTGTTACGGCTAAATCGAAGACTTCAAAGAGATGAGGAAAGTAATATTCGACGGGAAATCCAGGATTCGAGGTACCTTATACATTTATCAATTATAAAAAATTCAAATATCAATGATGTTTGATTAATGAGTACTTATTATTGATATTAATTCTTGCCATGTGCTTGTCAGAAGTCATTACCAACAAACTGACAGATGATAAAATGCTTTGCAACTACTTGCCCAGATAGGGATCTACCACCTCACCTATTTCTATCACCATAATGACAGCATCTTGTTCTAGACTGCAGGGTAAGATAGCCGGTACTTGCACATTAATATTTTTACACACTTTAATTGCATAAGACCCTGGCAACAGCAGCAGCAACACACCAATAACATCTACAGTATATAGATCAAGGTTGTCTATTACCATCATAAGTTCTGTGTGCTTGTTCACTGTGTAATACCATACAAAATATATATATTTAGTGCATATATTTAAAGGCATATCCAAGGATTATGGGGGCTATAACCCACCCCTGGCCAAGGGTTAGCTAGGTTAAACAGTGAATAAAGAAAGAATAAAAAAAAACCTTAAAATTGTCTACTTCAAATGTAGACAATTTTAAGGTTTTATATTCTTATTAATTTTAGTTACGAACACATAAAAAAATTCTATGAAACATGTTATAATTTGAATTTTATAACATTTTTTTTTTATTTTATTAAAATCAATGTCTTTTCGGTTTGTTTTTTACGCTATCACTTGAGCAGTAACACACCGATTATCTGTGTGATCCATATCGAGATGTGATGGCCCTGATGTGAATGCTGGATTCAGGCCAGGCAGGCTGGATTGCATGTAATAATAAATTTGATGCCTGGCCTGGCCTGCTTTCAATTTATACAATATATTTTCTATAAATTTTAAAGAAAGAAAAAATTTCGCCCCAGAAAATTTATCCTAAGCACAGGTCAAGTGCTAAAATAAAAATATGTTATACAATATATATTTGTTAATGAATTCAGTAATACTTTTTAAACATGTTTTAAAATATTTGTATGTTTATTTATTACAGGTACCTAGTATGTACAATTTCTAATATAAAAAAGTATCTTTATTTCCATATTCCTGAAGAATTTTTAATATGGTTTTTATAATTATAAATAGTTTACTAGTTAATTTTATTTTCAGCACAACTCCTAAGGACATTGAAGATATTGCAAATAAACTAAAAACTAAGTCTGCTGTGTCTGTCAAAGAGCTACAAACCTTGAAAAATGCTCTGATCAATGATCCAAGTAATATTAGTTTAGTGCTAAGTATCCATGGAGCTTTAAGGGGTATCATACGGGAGCTTACTGGTAATATTTCTTTCCTACAGCTTTTTTTGTTTTATACAAATTAAAAAAAAACAAAAATTGGACAGGATTTGAACCTGTATCCTTTCGTCTTAAGCCGACGAATGCTCTAACCATGTGAGCTACTGAGGATTTAAATGCTGTGGCGAAATTTTTAATTCCTTTTTTTACTGTTTACGCTTTTGCTTTCTATATCTCCCATAGATACACAGTTCAGAGTGCAAAGTGCAGGGCAAGTGCTAAAATAAAACTATCTTGTCTGTTTTATATTAAAAATGATATTTGGAAAGTTAAACTAGAGGGTTTGTAAGGGACTTGATGTGAAGATATTTATTTTATTTACAACCATATGCACAACTGAATGTCTAATAGTAAGTTCAAAAATATGAAAGACATTTGATTTGCTTGATTTTTCAAATATTCAAATATCAATTCTAGTTTATTTGTTAATCATGTATATGCATTGGTATGATAAAACAATGATGACCTTCAAAGAAACAATTCCGTATTTAACATGTATATTTCTGTATATGTATAATATACATACTATTTTATTTTATTCAAGATACTTCTTATTTCATACCCTACTAAATGAATTGGGTGATTCACATATTGTTATATTTGTGGCAACAGCACAAATATTCTTTAAGCACAAATATTTTTCTTATGCAACAAATCACTTCTTACAAATTAAATATCATGACTGCAAAGGCATTCCTACTTTTTGTGTATTTTAATTTTTTGATATTGGTTTTATTATGATTGAGAAAATTAATGAAATTTTATTAATTAAACTTTGTCTCTTCCATTAAGATTATGTTATGTTAAAAATTAAAATGTGAGTTTTATTATCCACTTCTTATTTTCCCTGGACTTTAATGTCTAAAAATTAGTAAAAGCAATTCAGTCATTCAGAAACATAAATTTCAGCAATTATTTTTTATTAAAGTAAGTGAAGTATTAAAGTAGAAAATAAGAAGTGGATAATAAAACTCACATTTTAATTTTTAACATAACACTCTGAACTGTGTATTTTTTTAGGTCAAAATGAAAAGAAAAAAATTGCTGCTGCAGGTTGTTGCTGTAATTTGGCCTTGGGAGATTCCAAAGCATGTGCGACTCTAGCTAAACATGTAGGTGCCTATCTTACAGCAGAGCTAGACAGTCTAACTACTGAATTAGCAGTAAGTTTTATAACGGTTTAAACCTGGAAAATATTAATGTTTTTGTTATATTTACCTTCATTTTAGACAGACTATAGATATATGTATGTATGACTATGGTGTGTGTGTGTATGTAGGTGGATATTATTGTTTGTTATTGTTAGTTTTTTTTGTATATTGGTAATTTTAATTACCAATTAGAATAAGTTACCTAAAAAGATAACACTTTGAGAATTAAAATGTTATTAAAAAATTCAAAGCCAATGTAAGTTGTGGCCTAGACTAGTAAGTTTACTAGACTACTAGTAGTTAAAGGTAAGACAGTGTAGTGGAGGACAGTGGCACATGACTCTCCTGATGGTGAGAGGCAAGCATAGCCCATAGTCACCATAGGTTTTAAACCTGTCCCTGTCTTGTGGCTGGGATGTAAGGCCTGTTGTGCAAATCTTAAGGCTATCCTACCCTCAGGACCATTACATGACATTGCTATTTTAACAGGTATAAGTAAGGCAGTGGTTTCGTATCTAGTTGACATTTAAAATTTGTTTACTTTCTGGTGATATTATGGAATCTGAGATAAATTATAACACCAGACGTCCATGTTTATTAGTAGCCCTGAAATAGCTAATGAGGGTATGTATTTATTTCTATGCAATTTTTTATATATATTTTTTACAATATGCATTTTTGACTACGCCTATCTAATAGCAATGGAGATCGACTTGACAATTGCTCCTTAATAATTCTAGGTTATATATGTAGGCTTTTTTTTAATATGTTATATAATATTACTATTTCCTCTGTTGCAGGTTACATCAGCCTGGGCTCTGGGCAACTTGGCGGGTTCTGGACTCGAAGTTTGTAATATTTTAGTCTCCCAGGGGGCATTAGCAAAACTAAGTAATACGCATAACAATGAGGATTTACAGGATGCAGCCTTGTATGCTCTTATCCATTTTGCTTATCAGATGAAGGATGCATTAAGGTACTTTGCACATTTTAATATTAGGTGCTTATATATGATATCAGCGTTTTGTATGGGAGAAACAAAACGACGAGTATCTTTTAATAGAACATGTTTATTTAATCAAAATGTGAACCATTGTTATGTATGCACTTTTTGCTATCAAAATTATAGGTTTTTCATTGATCCTTTTACTAAAGGAAAATATTGGACTTTGGTTTGGTCTGCTCTTTCAGAGTTGATTTTTTCCCTTGCAAGAAGTCATATAGTAACCTGTTGTAGCAAGGCCTAGGGAGTAGCAATAATAATAATAAATTATCTTTATTTCACGTAAACCTACAAGATGCACCTGTAACGCGTCTATACAATAATAAATCTACCACCGGATCGGACACTGAAAAGATCCAGCAAGAAACTCAGCAAAAATTACAATAATTAATGTAAAGGTACATTATATTTATAAGAGATTGGCTTGAGGAGCAATTAATCCCAAGCGGTCTTATCAGCTAAATATTTAGCAATGTTATAATAACCCTTTTTATGTAATTATATTTTACACATTTCTTAAATTTATTAATTGGAAGTTTATTATATTATAGTTTAAAAGAAAGAATGGCTTACTCTTTCGAGATGTGTCACATGCACAGCAAGATAATTTTTGTTCCTTGTATTGACACAGTGTATATCACAATTTCTTACATACATACAATAAATTTTCAAGATGCTACAGTTATATTGGTATACCATAATAATTGAAGCTGTTCTCATTTGGTAGCCAATTGTTTTACAGTGTCTAGGCCTAGCGCTTTTGTAAAGCAGCAGTTCTTGTATAATGATTGACCAGCCTCGGTTGTTTAGCAGCTAACTTTTACATAAAAGCCATAATCGTCTGGCCAGATTTGAGAAAACTGTAATGAATGACACCGGCATTAGTCCACCAAACACAAGTAACTTTTTTGTGTCAATTTTCACTTGAGGCAAGATTTGACCGGCTTACTAGTGTCCAGCCATTAGGTTGAGTCCTTTCGATCATCGTAGAGAATCCACTTTTCATTACAGGTAATGATTTGATTTATAAACTCTGCATTATTGTGTTGGTCAAGTAATGTTTGCCGGTTTGCTTTACTCAATTCGAGAGGAATATCGTAAATAGACATTTCAAGTTTAACATTTTGTAAATTAAGCAACGGAAGCGACAGAAAGAAGTAGAAGAAAAAACATAAGTTAATGACCGCTTACGAAACTCAAACACATGTGGAAATAGCTGTATAAATTTAAATTTGGAATTTCTAACCAAAGAGGTGGAATTGTGCATGTGTCCCATCTCCACCTTCATGGGATTTGTTACAGATATGTATATGTTTTTACAACAAACTTTACGAGCACTTTAAAGACATAACTTTGAATAAATTTAATTATGTAAAATGGTTATTATGAGATAACAGAACAGGTAACAGTACTTTTGGGATTGAGTGTTTCTTAAATTAATCTCTTATAAATAGAATTGTCTTAGAAATAGGAAAAAAACAAGCTAAGTTTCTTTTGCCAGGTCATCTCAGTGACAGCATGCGTTCCGATCCGGTACTAGCTTTTAGAATTATATTGACGCGTCAGAACACGTTGTCAACTCAGCAATCCCGGACCAACATTGCTAAAAGTTTGGTGAACTAGCAGATTTATTACCTAATGACTAGAAATGCATATCCGCATCTCCCGAAGCTGGAATGTCAAGCATCTTGCATACAATTCTAAGATATGAGACCTTTTGTGTTATACCCTTTTCAAATCAAATCCTTTTAGTATCAAACTCCAATAAATATTAATAATAGGATATCCAAACACGACGAGATAGAGAAACTGCTGATGCCATTATAACTTGTGTATGGATGGACCAATTTTTATGCAGATTTTTGTTTGAAAGCTGACATGATCATGTCATGTAGGTTTTGTCAGCGATTTGTTGATTTTTTTTTTTTGCTTTAGTGTTATTACATTTGTGTTTTTTATTTTCAGTGAAGATTACTTCAACAGAATATTAAAAATGGTAACAGATTTAAAGTTAACCATGGCATCATCACAATTATTATTTCTATTGTCTTGCCACATTTATTTTTCTAAATACGCAACTGAAAAGTTGGCAAAGAAAGTTCTAGAAGACTTTCCAACAACTCTTCTATCTCACTTGGAATGCTCAAAAACAAAAACCTGTTGTAAGTTATTATATATTTTACGAATATTAGCAAATATGATTGAAATATGTTACAGTGACATTTCGAATGTTATTTTAAATATGAGGGTACTTGTAAAAAATGTTATTAGTTTAGATAATCTTGCTATAAATAATTCGTTATTTTGGTTGTTAGGTAATATTAATATTTGTGATAATAATTTCGCTTATCAATTTTGTCATGATATATAAAAATTGATTTTAATACAGACACCCACAAACTTAATTGTGTTTTTATTTTTATGCATACTATAACATTTTAGGTTATTTTCGTACGTTGATATCCTAGAAAAGTAATAGGGCTTACTTGACATTTTCATACCTATTCAAAGATTTTATCTAAACTGAAAATCCTATGCTCGTCTCTTATGAGCCGACAGACAGAGAGACAGATGGTATATTCTTACAAGGGGACCCTGTCCAACACGGAGATCTAAGATGCGTCATAAAATCTGGTGAAAAACGAGCAAATGTGCCTTTATTTAAAAGAACTAAGTAAAACTGGGTGTGAGAATGCGAAATTTAAAGAATAAATCCTATAATAGTTTAATTTTGTAAGGGCGAGGCGGCAGGCTTAGACTAGTTGTAAATAAAACTAATTTATAATACGCAATAAATATTTTATTATATCAATTATTATACATTATATATTTAATAATAAGAATATTAATATTGGATAAGGCTACAAACTTTAAAATACAATCGCTCTCACAAATTTAGTGTAATGCTATGTCCACACTGCCTTTGTCGTCACAGCGCGAACATACTACCTGTAATGTCTTGGAATGGAGTAATATCACGATAAAAGATATTGAGCTTTACAATATATACCTATAAAATGGTAATATTTTTTTAAATATTCTACCAATTTGTATTTCATGACTAATTAACTAATTCAATAGTAAAACACTTGTAATTCACAATTCAAATGAGTTTTGAAATATGCAAATAGTAATTTATTAAGTGCTGGCTGTAAATAGTGTGAGGTAAATTATTAACTTAGTTAAAAAAAACTTCTAAATCTTCACCAAAGGTTGGATATTCCGTGTGCCTTAAGTAATATTTAGGTTTGTGTGTCAGGTCATTTGATGTTGATAATTATAGAAGGGTTTTTAAAGAATAATTTATAAAGAGGAGTAAAATCTAGTTAAATTTCGTTACGAGCTCTATTCGTAGATTAAATTAATCTGTAGGTTTACTGCATGCGACATACCAGTCTAGGCTTTTTTACAGTCAAGATTTGTTTGAGTCATTCAGTTTTCCGTTCTTATGTCTGAATGAATATTTTCAAAATACAATTTACATATTTAATTGAGTCATTTAATTAAGCATAACTGTCAAAAAAATATAATATATTTAAAATTGTATCTGTTTCAGTCCATCACTGTGTATTTACGTAGGTATTTTTTATAAGTATGCTCTTAAATTATACATCTTACATGACACAGAAGTACCAATACGATTTCGAGTAGCGAGATTAATACTAAATTAATTTTGTTTTTACAAGAAAAATCAATGAAAAGAGGGTATATTTCTAAAGAAGTTTAAATTTACGTCAAAAGGAGTTTGTGGTTTGTGCTAGTATCTGTTATGATTGTCTCTTTTTATAAAAATCATTTCGGAAAACAATCATAATGCTTGTTGCTTGATTTGATTAATTTAGAAAAAGCGCTACAGAATTGGTACAACCGTTACGTTCAAAGTTTTCGATGTTTGCAAGTGAAGGATGTCAATGTGCTCTCACCTTAACCTCAATTTTCTAGTTCTCAAAAATCGGGAAAAAGTTAAATCATAAACTGTACAGCCATCTCCAGTAAAATCAAAAGTAAATAAAGTGAAGTTAAAATTGTTATTTTAAGTAAAATGAGTATTTAAAAATCAACAAATCTTCAAATATGTATTCAAGATACATTTAGTAAAAATGGATATAAAGGTACCAATGTCACAATCATATATTTTAAATCGCATTATTATCTACCCTATTAGGTTTATGCTACTTTTTTCGGGACATAAGCTATCTTTATTTCTACATAAAAATGTAAGTAGATCGTATTACTCCTATAATGATTAAACAACAATCTTGTGCATCAATTTAAAATCAATTATCCTACCTCTAAAAATATGCAAAATTTCTAAGGGTGTATGCAGACATGGCAGGTAGGTATCGGAAGACCTATTCGTTGATTCGATGAAAGCAAACCCACGATATGGGTCAAGTTTATTTTCATATTTAATGCAACATAGGCAATTATCTTCATAGCAAACTATGTTGACCTTTCTTTGCGTTAAAAAGTCTGCATACTCACTTAACATTGCAAATTAACCAATTAAATTACAATTCGACTTTGTTATCCTTGTTTTTTTATTGCTTTATATTATTGGTTGTACACATTTAGATACAAGTTATGCTTTTATGTTTAAGCACGCATCATTACTGTTTTAAAAAGCGCTTTTGGCAGTGATTACTACATATTTTATTAAAAGCCGCCGCACATTGTTATTAAAAATAATGAGATAACTGCAAATACAAACGACCGATTGGAAAACGAAGTTACCACCGTATTCAAAAAAGAAAGATATGAAAAAAGTTAAACGGAATAATAGTATGGGTCGTTAATAGCTTCAATATTGTTGTAAAGTATATAAGTTTTACAAATTGAAATTATGTTTATGTAATTTAGTATAAGTGATTTTATTCAATGTAAGATTTTACTATATTTTTATATAAAGCAGCGTTGTTACAATGTGCGGTGACCCTTAGGCACTTTTGACCCCGAGTTTTATAACCCCAAAACGTAAAACCAGCATTACTTTATAGACTAGAATTTTCTAAAAAAATATCTAGGGATTTCAAATACTATTATTTATGTAGATTCCAAAAAGCTATAATTTAGGAAAAATTAAAAAAAAATCTAAAGCCCCAATAATTTTGACAAAAACCCTACAAGAGACCATAACTAATGAGATCTTTGCTTCAACTTGAAAAGACTTCAAGTTAAAAAGACCTTTTCTAAAAACACCCAAGCACACTGGATACTATGTCAAGTGTCTAAACAATAAAAATCAAATCTTCTCTTAAAGCTAAGAAAGTCCTAGCTTTCTGCTAGAAAGTTCCCTTATTAGCAGAGATTTATATTTGGTCCAGATAATTTGGACTTAATGAAGATCTAAAGCTTTATAAGCTTCAGATAAATGTTTAAATCTGTTCGACATTTTAAAGGCAATGTATAATCACTTGAAGTAAAATGCACCATTTTTTATTTCAAATGCCAGAATATAAGGAAATACTCAAACTGTATATACCTTACCATCGTCGCAAGTCAGAAATGTGTGAAAGATATCGTAAAAGCAGATGATTCAAAAATACTGTCTTTCAATGTAAGATTTAGTCTCAGCATACTAAAGCTACATCCTAATATTTGTTGGTTTTTGGTCCTAACACTACGTTTTAGCAAACATCTAAATGCACTTAAAATGCCATATCAATTTATCAAAAAAAGTAAAAATGCTATTCATCTATCTATCTACCTGACTATGTATCTATTTACCAATCTTTCGTTTTACAAATTTTCATTTGGTTTGTTCTAATTGGCACAATATATTAGTTGTTGTATTATTTCTTATATTAGGCACGGAGTTAACTAGAAAAGTTTTGTGATACTCTCTTGTTCTTTATCAAAAACAAGCAAAATTTGTTTAATACAAATAATTGACTCGTTTATTATAACTCTAGTTTGTTTTATGCACAATAACATACTTAAAACGATTAATCTACGCAATCTTAGACAACTGGGTTGTATAAACTACCCTCTTTTAAAACCAATAAATGTATGTGACATAAATATTAAATTTACGAATGGTATGTTTAAAAAATACCCTTGAGAAAATATTCAATAAATTAATACACCTCTTACAATGTTAAAGGGTTCGAAGTTTTTTTTATTACACTTGTTTCTAAACTGACCAAATCCCTTAAGGATAGCGCCCATTGTTGACGGAGCGGAGCGTGTTGAGTCGGGGCGTATCGCATAGCAAAGCACACTGAGGCGACCCTGAGATTGAGACTGAAATTTCTTTTACTCAGAAACAAAGGGTAGAGTAAACAAAGAGAGAGGCGACTCGATGTTAAAGTCCTTAAGTATGGATAGTGGCGCCTCTAGTAGTTGTCATACGAATCGTCAAGTACGGAAAGTGGCGCATTTAGAAGTTGTCATACGAAACTTTAGTCATGAGTGCTCTATTCTTAAAAGTGACATCGTGATCTTTGGTCACTGTAGGCCGCATTGGGGGGTGCGCGGGGAGCCTCGCGGAAAAATCCGCGCCGAAACGCCCCGACACAGTGGGCGCTATGCTTTATACTGTCTTAATTTTCAATAGACGTTATATTTGAATCATCTATACACGTTAAGCTGGCTTCTCACGGCATATAATCTTCCAAAATACTGTCTAGACATAATAATGCACCGTACACATGGGTTTCTTATCTAAGCATTAAATTTTGTCATGCACTCAATTTACTTTAGCAAAAAACAACGAAATATACTTTGTTTTTTGACACGGTGTGTATCAATCCTTGACTTTTAATTAACAAAAAAGTACCAGGTTATTTATTCGACTGTATTTTTCGGTATGCGATTATTTGGCCAATATAGCGAACGTATTTTGATAATTCTGTTTTAGAAAAAATAGGTCATGGTTCTGAGGTGGTCCCATATTATTTTTATCATGATCCGACTAGTGATTTTAGAGTTTGTTTAATAGTGCATATTTTTTGTTTTTATTGACGATATCATAACATTTTTGCACTATCATTACATAGTATAAAACATGTTGCTTTCCGCTGTCTGTCCCTATGTATGCTTAGATCTTTAATACTACCTTTAAAATACGCAACGGATTTTGATGCGTTTTTTCAATAGAAAAGTTTATATGTTTATAAAGAAATTTGTCCACGCGTGCGTAGCTGACATGGGCTGCTAATTAAGTATAAGTCAAAAACCACTAGCAGGATGTTATTAAAGTTGATATCAGACCATTCCGGAATCATTTGCTATCTTTCGAAAAAAGAATTATCACATCGCGACTTTACTGCGCTTGATAATGTAGGACTGCGATCGACGACGCAGTTTCGTGGGATAACGTGTGAATTGTTAAATTCGTTTGACATTTCTCACGTATGCCGCTTGACATTTATGTCGAAAGCCTCTTTCAACTAGCTCACTCGGTAATTGTGCCTTGAGCACGGTGCATTCATCCCGATATCTAAAACCGCGTGGAGCCAAAATTAAGTACATAACCCGGAGCATACTACATTTGTGAGAGAGTCCGGCCAGTGAGTTATGTGTGGTCGGTTGTTTGTTTGCGGTGATGCTGGCGTCTCGGTCGCCTCTGACCCTCTGGGCCGCTTGTGGAACTTACTGCATTAGAAAAAAACAGCATTTTATAATCTTCAAAAAAAAATGCAAATGTTATTCATTTATACGTTTTGTTATTAAGTTTAACTCAACCAGTTAGAAGTTAAGAACAACTTTTAATTAAGGTTAGTTTAAATCACACAGTATATTATTTCCAAGGTTTAGTTAATTCACCGTTTTATGTTTAGTTCAAATCTTGTACCTGAATTATAGTTTGTACCAACTGAACCAGAATTCGGCACATGTTTTGTACAACAAAAATCCCTTATTAGCCTCTGAAACTACTCTATTTCCAATATGGAGGTCTCGAAAAGACAGCATGCTATTATATCAATTTGTAGTTTTTACCAAATGTATTTAAATCATAATATTAATAGGTGAAGCAAAAACTTTAGACCCCTTTTTACGAGAATCGCGCGAACGAAGGAGTATGAAATTTGGCACAATTATAGTTTATGTGTAGGAGAAGTATAGAACGCTAATATTTTTCAATAATAATTCTTATAAAATGCAATCAATAAATAAAACATTACACATACTACCATACATTTGACACACACACACACACACACACACACACACACACACACAC
>NJDC01007156.1:0-22125 GCA_002245475.1 Calephelis virginiensis | reverse complement strand
TTTAAAATAATGAATAATATGTGTCAAAAACGCATTTAAATAAAAGTGGTCCACATAAACCGACTTTCCCCTATAATAATTTATAATCTATAGCCTATAGGCCACGGTTGTGCCTTAACATCAGGAGAGCCGAGTGCTTGTTTCAGCGAACATAAAAAAACGGGCCTATATTTCGTAAAAACTCATGACAAAACAAAAACGTGATAAACGGTTCAGGTGTATATTCAATTAAAGTACACAATTCTTATACGGTTTTATTAGTTGACATTATCTAGTCTATAACTACGATTATTTGTTGACATAATCTATATATCAATACGTGATGCCAAAACTTTGGACTCCTTTTTACGAAAATTGTCCGGACGGAAAAGTTGAAAGAGCCTTAAAGATTTTTCTATGAAGCCTGGCTTACCTACTGTCCTCCATTTTGTTTTTTTTTATATCGAAATCACGGTCACTTCTAATTCTTTCAAAAATGGATAGCTAACATCAATACAAACAAAAAGTAGTCTGAGACAATAACGCGTAAAGTGTCATATTTCGAAGATATGAGCTTCCAAAGTTGTAACTTAGTAAACATGTCTGAACCCCGTAAAGTCGTAACCTACAATAGTAAAACTTTAGTTGTTTTTATCTTCGGAATGTGACACTTAATGAGTTTTTTTTCTAAAAAATATTTTTGTTTGTATTGATATTAGCTATCCATTTTTGAAATAATTATCAGTGAACGCAATTTTGAAAAAAAAACCAAATTACCGAACAGTAGGTAAGCCAAAATCTTCATAACCCTTTGGCACACTTATAGTTTATGTGTAGGAGGGAGTAGTGCAGAACGCTAATATTTTTCGATAATAATACCTATAAAGTACATTAAATCAATAAATAAAGCATTACCAACACTACCATGAATTTGACACACACAAACAAATATATTGATGATAACGATAAAAGATACAGATGGCGCACACTCAAGTTTGGAAACAAAGACGTAGTTTGTCTTGAGAAATGAAGATGGCGTTCTTATCAACAAGATATTAAAATTTATTATGGTCGAATTTAGACCAATGGGTGACCACTAGTATAGATAAGTATGTCTGAAGTCAACAATAAGTACCTATTAGTAATAGTACCGCTTTATTATGTAAAACTGCATTAATATTTTACTGTCATAAATGTGAAATCATGTTTCTTATTACTTCCAGGCTTTATGCTTCAACGCCTGGATAGATCTTTTCAGAATTTAACCAATCATAAAAAAAACATTTTCCTGAGCTTAAGAAAAAATGTAGGGGACAGACAAATTTCGTTTTGGCAAGCATTCCGTAAGCAGAGAGCATTAAAATAACAGACAGAACCCATAGAAAAAATTTAGTCTTAATTTTGGAGAAGTTTGAAACGGGTTCCCATCAATATCATAGAGCATATATCCCCTAGCTGAGATCATACAATAACCATATCAGCATATTTCTGTCTTAACATAATTTTTTTTAAATAATGTGCATGGTGACATTAGGCGATAGTATCTTGGACAACCGCCCCGTGAGTTCTTTTTTTACATTATACTTTCGGCATGATATGATGGCTGGTTTGACAATCGTGATATAAATGTCAATTATTATCGAAAAAAAAAATATTACTAAATGCTAGTCAAACTAATTTTTTTGTAATTTTTTATGATATTAGAAGGATTTTATTAGAAGAAAAGATAATATTAGAAGGCAAACAAGCAGACACAAAATAAACAAGCAGTGGTAATGATACGTTGACATGCTGAGGCCGGGATGTCAGGCCTCGAGCAAAAGTAAGTTTACCGGCTACCTTACCATCCGAACCGGAACACGTCAGCGGCAAGCACTGACGCTATGGTGACAGGAATAGGTAAGGCGGTGGCACCAATCCGGGCGAGTCGCTGCTAAGCTTCACTACCTAGTTGGATGTCACAGTGTCAGTGATGGTAAGCCTATGCTCGTCTTTTACGAGCTGCCTGGCTGGAAGGCAGATGGTACAAACAAAGGAGCCAGGACCAACTAACCAAAAATACTCCGTGTATTTATAACTTGCTCATAAAATAGTTTTAATAAAACGAAATTAAGAATGTCTATTAAGTTAAATGTCCAACTGGCCATCATAACTTGCTGTTACTATTAATAGAGATAAGAAATAGTAAGAAATGGAAAGGTGTAAGACGACGGCGCGGAAAATCAAATGTAGGTACCTAAATAATAAAAACCTAAATAGTGTATGTATTGTTGTGTACAACTATTCGTATTTGTATGTGTTTTGAAATCCAATACTTTTGAGTTTCTATTTAAAATCGTTTTGTTTAATTCAATAATTAAGTTTTGCAAAGTTTGCACGTTAACATAAAAATATTTTCTAAGAGTTATACCCACTTATTTGAAAAACGTCTTATTCATTGTTTTTTTTAAATAGCTTTGATAATATTCAAAGAAAAATGTATAAGATGTTCTTGGACTTATGGAAATCTTATTGGTGGGTACCTAGTTAATATTAAATTGAATAGAATTATTTGTAATGTAAAAATTCCAGGGTTCCTGCGAACGGTTGAAAGGTTTACCTGTTTATTATTTGAAAGTAAAATATGTATTTATAATGCAAGTGATGAAACTACTATTAAATTGCTTCGTATTATTACTTAGCATATTTATGCTGTTGTAATGAATATGAAATGTTATATTTATGAATAATATTTTAATAATTAAGGTTTAATATTTCTACAATATAAATTCTAGCTCGTAGCGAAATACTCAAAATTATTTTGCGAGGTATGTGTTTGTGTGTAAAATGTGAATGTATGACCTAATTGCGTATTTATTTGGAATTTCGCAGGTGTGTTGTATGTTATTGATGTGTTAGAAGGTTAAGTGTGATGTAAGTATATTGCGTTCATTGTAGTCTGACCCCCACAATTTGGTATCAGACGCCTTTCGTGATGAAGGACAAGCAAGTGGACGGATTTAACAAAATTAATATCAATTAGTGTTACATAGATAGAGTAACTACCTATTGCTGCTTATAATTCTTTTATTTAATGTACTGACATAATTGCAAAGTGTGTAGGATATGTTAAGTGTTTCTGCTTACCATGACGCTTAGTCGACGACTACGAAAAACATTGCAGACAGACTAATAACACGTGTAATGTCAGTATTCCATAATATTGGTTATGTTTTTAGTCGGTAAAGTGTGGCCAAACGAAACAATGCATACTGGTTCGCAGAGGTCAAGACCATCGGGAGCTTTTGATACCAAACTGTGGACGTTAGGTTTATGGCCTACCCGTGATTGGATGGTGTTTGTTTAGTATGTGTGCGTGGCCCCGCGCGTGCGACGTACGTGCGCGTGTGTGGCGGCCGCGCCGTCGAAGAGCAGGTTGGTAACGCCCCCGCCCGCAGCGGCCGCCGGTCCCCCGAGTACCTCTCTGCGCTGTCGCTCGGCGTCGGCCCGCAGTCGCCGCACTAGCCGCTCCGCTTCGGCTAGTCGCGCGCGAAGCTCCGCACGCCCCTCACCGCCCTCGTCTGCCTCCTCCGCCTCTCCCGCAACCACCGTATCCGCTCCGCAACTTCGTATCTCCAACTCACGGAGCTTCCTGATACAAGTATGCACCACTTTGAGTTCATTTTTTTATGATATTGGAAGGCAAACAAGCAGACGCATTTCCTGATGGTAAGAAATTCACGCCGCCTAAAACACCACAAGTGGTAATGGTGCGTTGCAAACCCGAAGCTGGGATATTAGGCCACCAGCAAAAGCAATTTTACCGGCTACCTTACCCTCCGAACCAGAACATGTTAAAGTGCTGACGTAATGGCGTTAGGAATAGGTAAGACGGTGGCACCAATCCGGACGAGTCGCTGCGAAACTCTACCACCTAGTCAGAAGTCACGGTGTTAGTGACGGTAAGCCTAAGCTCGCCTTTTACGAGCAGGCAGCAGGAAGGCAGATGGTTTATTCTGCAAAGGAGCCCGGAACAGCACGGGAAAGAAATCATATTTTAAAGAAGCTTATTTAAAAACACGCCAGATTGTGATATACCTAAAAATTTACAAAATTATCATATAAGACGTCAAACCCGTTTTAATAAACTGTTTTTTTTATTGAACCACATTTTTATGTGAAAGGTCAACGAACAAGCAAATGGCTCTCCTGATGGTAAAAGAAAGTCGTGGCCTATATACATCATATATGTTATGATGCGTCGCAGTCATATGAGCAGGTTGTTAGGTCTATCGTGCAAATTTAGCGGCTACTCTATTCTACGGGAACATGACAGAGTCATTAAGACGTCAGGAAAAGGTAAGCCGGCTAATGATTAAAGTACCAAGTAAGTGCACAGCATTGCCCCCAGTGATCTTGTCGAATATGACCTATCTATACTAATACTAGCTGACCCGGCAAACGTTGTTTTGCCATATAACTAATTAAATGACGATTGATCAGTTATCGACCCGGGATAAAAAATTACTATTAAAAAACAGGGATTGGTGATAAAAGGGTGGAAATTTAGGGTTGTATGTACTTTTATATGCTGTATCATAAAAAAATAAAAACAAAAAATGTCTGAAAATTGCAAAAAAAAATTTAGGGTTGGTCACCCTTAACATTTAGGGGGATGAAAAATAGATTTTGGCCGATTCTCATAGATACCGGATAAGCACAAAAAATTTCATCAAAATTGGTCAAGCCGTTTCGGAGGAGTATGGCAACGAAAACTGTGACACGAGAATTTTATATATTAGATTGAAAAGAGGACATGTTTTGATTTTTTGATTGTTTGTTTGAAACGAATAGGCTCCGAAACTACTGGACCGATTTCAAAAATTCTTTCACCTTTAGAATGCTACATTATCTCAATTAAAATCGGTGCAGAAGAAGCCAAGTTACGCAGGCGAAGCTGCGTTAAATTGCTAGTTTAAGATATGCTTGCCTTTAGCCTTTAGCGGAACAACACGAAAGAAAATGTATTTTATGTAAAGAAGTCTTACCATTCCACCATTACCATTGTGCTTCAGTTGTTTTAAATTGCCAATTTGGCATGCGTGTCGGGAGCCATAATCTAAGTACAGAAGAATTTAAAGACCTCTACTAAATAAAAAAACACTTACTCGGCCTGCACGTCTACAAGTCTCTGCAACTGAAGTGACTTGGCTTCGGTAGCTTTTGCCTCCGTTTTTGCAGTGGCTGCTTCTTTTTCTAGTCGGCATATTTCTTTCCGCAGTTTCTCCTGAAATAAATAAGTTACATTTTAGTGTATTTTTATTATTGTTCCAGAATATTTCATTCAAATCAAATACTACATACCTCATTGTTCTCAGTGTTTTCTTCGGCTGCTGGAGTGACCTTTGGAGAAGACTCCTTGTTAAAAATTAACTGAAATTGCAAGTCTGGAATTGAGAAAACGTATCATTTTATGAATAAAGTTTTATGTGACTTGATTCTAGACTCCTGAAAAAAATAGAGGTTTTAAAGAAGAAGAAGCTTGTAAAAGACTGTCACTGGTATATTTAACACTTAAACCAGACAAGCTGGTTGTTTTTCGACGGCTTGCAAGGAATGGCATCATCATCTGGCGTAGGTAGGTACTATTACTACCATTACATCAGAACATTTATCGTGAGTTGCTATTGATTACTCTACGTGTCGAAATCTATAGCGCTATCCGTCTGAAAATTTAGTTTCTATTACCAGCAGAGGCTCTGTTCAATGTTGCCATATAAATAATTTACGGAGACTAAGCGAATATAGCAACGTAATCTCGTGGTGAAGATATCGAGCGCGTAAATCATCTATTTAGTGTGAAGGGCAAAGTAAAATTTTGTAAGAAGCGCAATGTCCTAACGCAGCCGAGCAAGATAACAGTGGTTGATGACAGCAGAAGATTCAAATTTTCCCATCAGAAAATCAGTCTTCGTATTTGCATTCAAATAAAAAAATGAACTAAAGTTTCAGGACCTAATTACTCCAGTCGATTCGGTATATTCAAGTGGCTATATGTCGTTTTCCATAAACGAGATTCTTTCCGATAAAGGTAGACATAGATAAAACTGTCTAGCTCGTTTTACAATTACCTCTATTCCTCTCTCTTAATGCTTCTATCTCTGCGTGCAACCCACTCAACATAAGCCGGTGTTGCTCTTGCAGGAACCGCACACTGTGCTCGAGGTGAGCCACTCGCGCGGTTGCATCTCCACCGATGATGAATCCGCTACCGCTTGTATCTGGCGGGGTTTTTTTCACCTGAAAAGTCAGATTTTAATATTAGATGCAATGTTAGCAATGAATCGTCTCAAAATGAGCCAGATACCGCGTACTCTATTTCAAGGATAAATCGTTAAGCTGCCAAATTGCACGGAACCTTAGAAAAGACCGTGCATTTCTCGAACACGAATCCACCGTTATGGGCACTATGGGTTTGCCTACAACACTAATATGCTTGTACTATCATACTCTACGTCGATTGATGATGATAGATATAATGATAGGCTGATTATTATCCAACGGATTTGTCCCCATTGATCTATAGGGGAGACCGAGGTAAGTTGTGGCATCGTCGATTTTTGGGAATCTACATACTGTTTGTGAATTCGCAATAGTGCACGTTAGCTAGCTCGAGACTTGAACTGACAAACGTACACTACTGCGAGCTCGATTACCGTTAGTAGGTTCCAAAAAATCAACGATGTCACAACTTACTTCTGTCTCCCTTACCTATTGTTAAAAACCTTGGTTTCATTTTGTAAACATCAACTTTGTAGGAATGCCCTGCATCGATTATGAGCAAGTTCATACTTCGACTCACTTAAACGATTAACGGAAGACTGATCATATTTTTTGAGGGTTAGATGCGCTCCTGATACTTCCCGAGTATTGGCACAGAATAAGTAGATGCCTAATAGATACTACCGTAGTATCGGTCCTGATAGTCACTGAGATCCTGCGTCGTGGTTTTTATTTTTCTACTACTTAAGTATTTCTCCGTTTTCTGGATAAATGCCTTTATTGCAAGTACCAGAAACATTTGTTAATACATTTTTTATCCTTATCTAAGTACGTAGTATAACTAGTGCCCATCATTTATTTATTGGTTTTATTACATCATATTGTGAATATCCCCAGATATCTTTGTACCAAGCAGGATAAAAACTGGTCATAAGATGACTTATGATCCTTTATGGACAGTTACTTTACTCTTTGCTGATGATGACTGATAAAAAGGACGGTGACATATCAGCAGCAAAATCAGAAAAGTTGATTGGAGTGACATTGTCATTAATGTAAAACTTATTTATAGACTTATTACATTGACCTCTGAGTATATCCTGTATTTTCTATGACTTATTAGGGACATTTGCCGTCATATTTCTCTGTTACCAAAAACTACAATACTCTACTGTTACGTTCATTAACCTCAAGTTACGCTCCACAGAAAAACACTGTATGTTATCGCCGAACTTCTTTTCTGTTACACTTCACCAAAAAAGAAATGATAAGGAATATTCACTTCTTACTTCTAAAATATATGTGTAATACATTTTTTAGGTTACAGATCCCTAAAAATCTGTAGAATTTGTTCGGAAACCAGCTTTTTTCACTACCCTTTGGAAACCAGTTACAATGTGCAACGTTTTAATTTCTTACATATTAGTCTGCTTGTTGCGTAAAATTTATATTTCGGTTCGAAATCGTATACATCTTACGATAATCCGTACCTATAATTTATGAGCTCTTTTGATATATTATACTTATAGATAACTATCTACTTTTATTATTTCTGTATCTGAATTTAATAGCTGTGTTTTAATAGACATGACTTTGCAAGCATTAGATCTTCAGATGCTAAGACAGCTGGCATGGTTCGTCATGACTCATGACGTGTCTGATTATAATGAATATCTTCGCATTTCACGACCTCGACTAAGATTGACGATGACAAAGAAACAGACACTTCGAGGGCCTTCCGTGTGGTTATTTAAGTAGATATTACAAACAGCTGTTATGAGTAGTTTTATTTTTATGTCTTTGTACTTCTGTCGTCTTCATAAACGATTAGCTATCAACTAAAAAATATTATAAGAATTGGTTCCGTTGATGAGCAAGGGAACAAGATATTTCTTTTTTATACCAGGTAGCAAAGAAACGGAGACACCTATTAGCTCGAACATCTTTAGGTTTTGCATTGATAGCTACCTAGACTATATTTGTTTAAAAAATATGTTTCGTGTTATGAAATATTGAACAAGGAGGTACCTAAAAGTAAAGGCGACCGTCATATTTAGATAGGTATCATGATAAACTAATAATAAGTTCCAGTTTTTTTTAATCGTACAAATCGGTGAACACCATAGACGTAGGAGGCAGTACGGGCAAACTGTACTGTACTGTAGATTATGTTACTCTCTTAGACCGAAAACCGTTAAAACGATGTGTATGTATGTAGTTATGTTAAGCGTGGACAAGCGTTTGTCTAAAAAAGGGAAATGGAAAACGAGAAGTTAAAAAATAATATTTGCCAAAAAATACTGAATATTTGTCAAAAAACACAGAATATATGTCAAAAATACAGAATATTTGTCAAAAAACACAGAATATATGTCAAAAATACAGAATATTTGACAAAAAACAGAACTTTTGTCAAAAAATATGGAATATTTGTCAAAAAGTACAGAATATTTGTCAAAAAATACAGACTAGTAGCCAAGTAAAGCTATTTCTGGCTATTATATTTTGGTTTAAAGTATTACCCAATCACTACTAGGTACCTGTTTTATGTGAGCTACTCTTAAGATTAAAACCATGATTAAAATAATATCGTCTATGATTTTATTTTGTCTGCAGTATTCTGCAGATACTTTATACAGAATTCCGGCTACGCTCTGGATGAACACTGATTAAAGTTTCAACTATCACTATGAGTATGAATGTGACAGTGTGATTTGTTTTTCTCTTTCGTATCGCAATGAATTACGGAACGGAACGGAACGACAGAAAAAGAAGGGTGTTGTAACTTTGACGTGTTTGTGTCTATCTGTAGCGTCATATTTTTTGGACGGATGGACCGATTCCGATGCAGATTTTTATTTAACTTGACCGAGATGGTTCTTAGCTATGTTACGTGTAAGTTTTGACAGGAGTTTTAAAAATTTTTAGTTTTAGGTTTGTTTTGTGCCCATATCGCTTTCTCGCTCCGAAACTGGCGGGTTGTCGTATTTTTAATTTGAGGATTATTGTATTTAAACATTTCAATACCCCTGATAAAACCCATGTGTAATATAGCCAAGAACCATTCCCATCACGTTAGTATTAAAAATAAAACCTTATTGAAATCGATCCAATTGTTCAAAAGTGATGATGCCACAGATATACATAGCTAGACAGGTCTGCAAGGATCATGACTCTTAGTACGTGATACATCCTGCCTAGCTCGCAAGAGACTTGGCGTGATGACATAAGTGTGTAGCAACACAACTCATAAAAGGACTTATCGCTTTAAAGAAATCCAAAACATATTGCCTGAGCCAATTGAGCGATAGGTACTGGTGGTAATTCTGCTCAGCACTAACTAAACTTATTTCAAGGATATGCTATTTCCTTCTAATGAAACAAAACAAAAGCGATAAAATGTTTAATCATGTCAGATTAGTCGGGACATGTCAACTAATGTCATTTTTAGTCAATGTTTTCCAAGGAATAGATTAAAATTCGATAGAAATGTCGTTTACAAACAAATTTGACAGCACTTAACTTTTTTATCGTTTTCTATCGTTGATAGAAGGTAGCGATAATTTATAATTAGTTTAATGAGAGCATATTAAATTTGCCACCACTGTTTAGTTTTGTGTTTGAAATAAAGAAAGAGGTTAATAGCTTATGTGCCTTCAACTACCACTTTAAATTCGTCACTCTAGATATACCATCCACATAGCAACAAATGTATCCAACATCATCAATCACATTTTGTCCACTGTTAGACAAAGGCTTTACACGATCTCACCATGTCTCCAGATACTCCACGATTTGCATCCAAAGAAACTCTGCGATTGCGACAGCCGTCAAGTTAATTGCCTTCGGCCTAGACCGGCTGCCACTTTAAATTCGTTACTGTAGATATGCCATTCACATAGCGACAAATATTTCCCACATCATCATTGACATTGTGTCCATTTTTGGACAAGGGCCTTCCCCAATCTCATCATATCTCAAGATTTGCATTTTTTTTAATGATAAATGAAGGCAAATAATGAGATGGATTTCCTGTCGATTTAGCCACCAAAGGTGGCAATGGTGCGTTGCCAACTTGAGACCGGGGTGTTAGGCTTCAAGTTGGGTTTACCAACTACCTTACCCTCCAGACCGGAACAAGTCAATGACAGGTATTGAACGTTATGGATGCAGGAATAGGTAGGGCGGTGGTACGAATTTAGACCAGTCGTTGCAAAACTACCACCTATTAGGATGTCACGGTGTTGGTGACGGTAAGCAAGGCAGATGGTCTATTCTGCAAAGGAGCCTGGACCAACACTGGGAGCATCCACCGAATGTCTACCGTTGTGACTGTCTTCAAACGGCTCCCCGACGGTAAAAGAGGGGTTATCAATTTGACGTATCTATGTGTGTACCTGTTGCATCTTCTCATATAAATAAGAAGACCTACGTGATACGAGATATGATTCTTAGCTAGGTACGACACGGTTAGGTTTTGTCATGGCTATTGATCCTTTTTTAATTTTATGGTTATTACTTAGTCAAAGGTGTTATGAATCCCTCGCCTCTGTGTTCTAGCGATTCAGCATAGGACTTGACACTATTAGGTCCCGGATTCGACCTCGCGGACAGGCAACAAAATAAAATTGTGTTTTTCAATCATCTAATAAAGACAACGTTGCTCAAGATTGGACATGTGCCACAGGCGACATGTTGGCGACAGGCTTAATATCTATCACAGTGTGTGACTAAATGTCTCTGGGTGCCCTGATAGTTCATCTGCCTACCCCTTTAGAAATGCGGACGTGAAGATATTTTAATTACTTAAAAATCCCCTAATTTGTCACTCATTGATCAGCACTCAACTGGTCCTAGAAAGCTAAAATTTCTTTGCTTCGCTTCGAAAGCTTCGGGAATATGAACGTGAAGATAGCATCAAGTAGCACCATGGAAAAGCCTTTGGGGTTTACCAACATTATCGATCCTGTCAACAATGTAAAACATACCTGTAACCTACGATACATAGTAGGTAGGTACACGCTACCTTGTACCTACTGGGTATCCATTAACATATTGACGGTGGCGAAAGTTGTCACGATGTTTGATTTTATCATTTTAATTGCCCTGTGGCCAGGTGTCATTAAAAGAAGGGTTTTTTTTAGGGTTCCGTACCTAGAAAGGAACAAACGGAACATGTATGGGATCCCTGTTGTCTATCCGTCCGCTTTCAAGAATTTTTCTCAATAACGCTTGGAGGTAAAGCTGAAATTCATATCCAATGCTAAGGTCTACTGTCCCTTGGAGCTCTATAAATATCAAATTTATGTTTCAACGCTGTCAAAAGATAGAGTAAAAAAAGACGGGATGCACTCCGGGAGTGCCGGCAGAAATGAAAACTTGAATATTAACGCTGTGCAGTTTTGATATTTTGGAATGGTTTAATTATCAGTATGAAAGTACTATTATTTATAAGGTATAGTACAATAGTCTTGTGCTTAATCGGACATTTTTGGGTTCGCACTGTAGTCGTATAATCCGTAAAATGTACTAGACCACCATATTAGTACCTACCAATTAGTACTCTGTGCTAAACCATGAAACTTCAGTAGGTACGTTACCTGGTAGTACGGCCAATGTTGTACTGTAAATTGTATTAACTGAGAAACTATGATATACATACAAGTCGCAAACAAATTAAAATATGTTTTACAAAACTAATATCTATTTTATCTACCACAAACTGTTTTTTAACGATTGTTTTACACTAACTCGTACTGGTATTATCAATTGCGAATCCTATACTCTTCGGAAATATCTAAGCAATACCAACAAAAACAGCAACGAATCTACGTTTTATTTTAGATCTCGCTCAAGCGTCCTGCGCCTACTTATTCGCGCATGCGCACTGCGCCGCCTTACGATCTGACGCGAGTTTAGAAGTTTTTACACATTCCAAAAAAAGTGCGCGACGCCGTTAAAGAAGTTTTCACTTCAAAAACTTGATTCACGTGGACCATACAAGTGGTACTTGTGCCTGTCGACATTTTTATAAACTAGCACCGGATAGGACGGAGGTATTTTTTCAAAACTACTAAAAAAATACGAATTACAATCTTATTTTTCATAACATGTACAACTAAAATAGAAAGTATATAGATAGATACAGCCGTTGGTGTTGCAAACTTTTTGAAATTAATAACAAAATTTATCTTATGTAGTTAAGAGCCACCCCTATCACGTCAGCTTTCAAACAAAAATCCGCATTAAAATCGGTCCATCCATTTATGAGTTATTAACTGATAGACTGGCGTACACACATAGACACTCATACTTATAACACCCCTTTTTTATATTGGGCTTAAAATGACTGAATAGCTTGCGCAAAAAGAGTCTTCACTCCCATATATCCGAAGAGGTAGGCAGAGGCCCAACCAGAGCACTAGATTTCACAATGTGTTAGGTGGCAAAACCTATCGTAAACCGGGCACTTATCCAATCCCGAGCATTGTTTTTATTAGTAAATTGATAAAAAACACATTAATTCGAACCCAAGACCTTATGTAGTCAACGCGTTAGAGTGTCATAGAGGCGGTTGAAACTGTTAGAAACCTATAAAAAAAGTATTTTTTTTCAATATCCCTGGAATTCCATTGTCAGATCTAGACTTGGTAACTATGGGACCACCTCGGAAGTGCGCTCTTTCAAATACAAAAGAATTTCTGAAATCGGTTTAGGCACAGAAATCTACTCGTATTAACATACATAGAAAATATATGAGTTGGCCATAAAACTTCATGCTTGTTCTAAGTAGAGTCTCCCTCTTTTTCGAAGTCGGTTATAAATGTAATGTTGGGAAACTGAAATACAGACAATACCTACGTTTGTTTTTCGATATCTTAAGGCTTAACTTTCAAGGTCTGTCGCTTTATGCGGTTGAGTCACGCGAACTAGTTGCGATCTCGATCCTTTGTGTTTAGTAGTAGTAAAAGCATTGTCTTCTAATTATTCTCGCTTTCATTTAAAAAAGAATACAAATTAGGAAAGTTCAAAAAACGATTAAACGCTTCGAGAATAAAAATAACTACGTTAAAGAACAGACTTCAAAAAATAACAATTTTTTGAAGACAATTTTGCAGTCGGTTGTTAAAAACCGTTGTTATTTTTAATTAATATTTTTTAGTTTATTGCTGATACGATTTAATTTACGGGGTTTTGGCGCCATCGTGAATGAAGGTGGTCGTATTTTCTTTTATTATTATTGAATTTCGTGTTTATATTGAGCGAAATTGGTTAATTTAGGTGAGCATTAGATTAATTTAGTTCAGTGAAAGTGCACAAATGAAATACTTATGAAGAAATTAGTGTATCGTCTATTTCCTCGCTGCCGTCAAATCTCACTAGATGAGTAACAAAGCCACCGCTTTACTCAAGACCCTGACCTGACATGATTTTGTACATAGTGACTAATGTCTGTACAAGAATTAATAATAACTAACTGACAAAGTTAGTCGTGAAAAATGATCGAAAGCTATATTTATAAAAGAAGAAGATTTAATTTAATAATCTTTTAAGTAAACATCTTTATAGCATGGTATAAGTCTATATATATTGTAACCTTTCTTAATATCTTTACAGCATGTTGCTGAATGCCGATGTGTCTGTAATCTTGTCACTTAATTGTCACCTAAGTCGATCAAATTTATGTGTAAGATTTGATTTAATTTAATAAAAATAGACGTCGGTATAGGTGAAAGTAGTTAAATTGTTCATAAAATAAAACTAATGGGCCTAACTGAATAAAATTTTTGTGGGACATCAAACAAAAAAAGAATTACGTATCGGTACGGAAACCTCGATGAAATCGGCGTACACACATAAAAAATATATACCAGCCCAATTTAAAAACCTCCTCCTTTTTTGGCGTCGGTTAAAAAGTAGTGTCCTCTCGCTTTGTTCATCTTAGCGGAGGCACTTCTGTACCCCCAGATATTTAACAGAAAAACCGGCCAAGTGCAAGTCGGACTCGCGTAAAGAAGGTTCCGTACAGACCTACCTATTGTATACTATAACTAATAAAAGTTGACTTATCACGACAACTGAGTCATAATTATGGTACGTTTATTGCTAAATGAAATCCATCAAGCTGGAAAGCCGGGGCAGAGTAAATTAAAGACAAAACTTGTTTTATTGTTTCAACCTTGAATTTAATACCTACCCCTCGTACCGTACCACCCTCTCGTTCTCTACTACCTACTCGTAACCGTTCATGAGGAAAGAGGTAGTAACTTCAAAATTATTTAAAATGTTTTTATTAAATGATGAACTTAACTATAAAAAAATATGGTTTTTTCACTACATATTTTTATTTATCTGTATTATAGCATGTTGGTTCGTAAATTTCAAGATTCTGAATTCACAGGAAGTAGGTCTGTATGGAACCTTCTTTACGCGAGTCCGACTTGCACTTGGCTGGTTTTTTTTTTGTTAAAATATTTGAATTTCTAATCTGGGGTTACAGAAGTGTCTCAGCCTAGATGCGCAAAAATGCGCGTGAATTCACTACTTTACTCAGTAGGTTTTGATTCCTTTGCAAGTTTCGAAAGTTTGCAGGATAAACGGCTGTCCGATAAGGGTTACGTTTTTTTATTTAGACGTACGGAACCCTAAAAAGTAGTTTTATGTCTTTAAGATTCTTGTATGTATTTATGTAAATTCACTCATCCATTCTAATGTTATAAATGTGGAAACAGTAGGTATGTTTGTTGGTCTAACTTTATCTACATGTCGCAATGAAACGATGTTATATTTTTTGTGTGTGAAAATTATAGAGAGATTCCAGAACAAGGCTTGAAATAACGATTTTTTTGTAAACCAGTAGTAATGGCCTTTTTTATGATATTGGAAGGTAAACAAGGATTTTCCTGATGGAAAGAAATTCACGCCGGCTAGAGACACCAAAGGTGGAAATGGTGCGTTGCCAACCTAAGGCCGGGATGTTAGACCTTGAGCAAAAGTAAGATTACCGGCTACCTTACCGTCCAAACCGGAACACGTCATGACGTTATGGCGGCAGGAATATGTAAGGCGGTGGTACCTATCCGGGTGAGTCGCTGCGAAACTCTACCTACTAGTCAGATGTCACGTTAGTATGGGTTCACGTTAGTTACCACATTTGATACAGGTATTAGTTTAAGAGTTTTATACCAGTACTGATTCAATATTACTGATAACAGAAAATATATTACCTAATGTTTTTTCTTCAATCGAAGAAATATATGTTTGTACTTGACCTAATTAAGTTATGCAGACGAAATTTGGCAAAACCACACTTGTTTTTAACGGTTTTATTAGGTAAAGGTAATTACCGGTGTTAATAGAAGTATTTATTAGGGATCTGTGTTAGAATAATACCGGTATACAGAGTGCAGTTTGGTACCCACTTTGGAAGCAGTATCCAGGGATCAAAATGGCAAAAAACGCTAAGTACCTATACTAAACCTGTACCTACTTTAGATATCGGTTCCGTGTTAAATAGAGACTAATGAGAATGGTGGTACCTATCGCTATCTCCTTTCAGCGACAATAATATAAAGAAACACAACAAGTTTAGTGCTGTCAGATTAGTTTGTAGGTACATGACATTTCTAGACTTATAATCTTTTCCTCGGAAAATTTTGATTAAAAACGTCCCAAGTTATTGACTGCCTCTTTCGTCGAGTAGCTAGCGTACACGCCTAACTACGCCGACCAACCGCGGGGCTCGGGATCGATTCCCGACGGGGGCAGGCATTTGTGTGATGAACATTTAGATGTCTGCATCTCCGGGTCTGGGTGTTTATTAAATTTATTCTGGTATCTATTTAAGTTGACTAACACCCATAACACAAGCATATAATTAGCTTACTTTGGGGTTAGATTCAATTTGTAACTTGTCCAGATGTATTTATTTATAAAAGTATCTCCGGACTAATCTGACATGTTTTAAATGTTTCGTCTCTTTTCTTTTTGATTTATTGGAAAAAGACAACATACACTTAAAATAAGTTTTGTTGGTGCTCAGCAAAATTACCACCAATAACGTAAAGAAGAAGGTTCATTATACCCATACCCATTCTAAATTTCACCTTTGAAAATAACTTACATTGTGAATGTTGGGCCTATATTTGATCGACATGGCTGTATAAGTTGTGAAAATAGTCATAAACCTTATCAGCACGAAAAAAGAAGAAAGATTTTAGTACCTGATATTAGTAGGTTCTTACAGTTTTTTAAATAATCATGCCTAACAAAACAAACATACATTTAAACAATACCTATTTATCACTGAACGCCTTATCATGAACTTCAAGGAATAATAGTAGGTAGGTATGTAAGTATAAAAAAACTTAAGGCTTAGAACAAAGGCAGTAAAGCGCATATTAAATATTATAAATGTGAAAGTTTATATGTTTCTTTGTTTGTTTGCTTCTCCTTCACGCAAAACCTGCTGAACCGATTTTCTTGAAATTAGGCACACACATAGAGTGTAACTTGGATTAATACATAGTTTATATCCCGAAAAAATATTCCTATGGGACAATTATTAACCACGCGGGCAACAGATAGTATTAAATAAATTGTGTATAAAGATGATATTTCATTGAAAAAAATATTTTGTTGGTAGTAAAGATAATTCTTTTCGAAATTTGAATTTTGCACCAACATTAAAACACAAAATTGAAATACAGATAAAATATTAGATATTGTTAAAAAGGCAAAGATAAGGAAGTATATTAATTTAAATTATAATAAAAGTATCAATAACTGAATGATAGAAAGCTACCTGAAGTTTCGAAAACGGTCCAGTCGGCACCAACACCTTTGAAGCCATTTTCACACAACCACTAACCACGGCACACCCGACATTTGTGTACAATCGTATATTTAATAACCACTATCGCACTAATTTGAGGTAGATACCTTGGAAATTGACTTAAATTCACGTTTAATGTTTTCGTGTGCGCTGACTGAGGCGTGGGGCTGTTATTGATCGCGCAGTCGCCCTGACTCCTCAGTCCTCAGTTCGCTGACTCATGGCAGTTCGCGCTAAGAGTGGCGAGATGCCAAGCAACGTTACGTATCGGTGGATAATACCTTTATTTATACTTGTATAAATATTATCCTCATAATCCTTGGTTCAAAGACCTCGAAGTACTTAGATCTTATTTTAAACTTTCACTTATGGCGCTTGCTGTGTTTAATTATGATATACTTTGAGACCAAGGTATTGAAGCCGGTTTACGATATTTGACTATTAGATTGATCACATGGTATATTATGGTATTAATTATCTACCAACAACATTAAGGGTGCAATTAATACAGTAATCGAGGTCAAAAATCAAACTTTGAGTCTAAAAGATTATGACAGGGGGACAAGCTTCATGAATAAAGAGCTAAGGCAGGAATAAATAAAGCTGTGTGAAAAAGCAACTTTACCGAGCAGGTGAGACTGAACTTTGAAACTTGCAAAATCCTGTGCAACTTTGTAATTATGTAAGCGCAATGAGAGGCTAAACATCCCAGTTTCAAATTACCAATCACTTAACATCTTTGGTGTCTATAAATGACGTTTACGCTTTTTTTCGTCAAGAAATTTATAAACAACATGTATGTATTCCAAGCATCTTGGGAACTTTTAAACTTTATTAGTGGTCGTCCAGTGGTCGAAATTCGACCATAATAAATTTAAAGTACAAGGTATTCATTATATTTTTAAATATTTTATAATATAATATAACAATAGAACCTATTGTCAATTATCTCCTTGATGAAAACGCCATCTTCATTTATCAAGACCAACTTTTTAATGATTTATTTTTATTTTAGCACTTGCCCTGTGCTTGGGATAAATTTCTATAAATTTTAAAGAAAGAAAAAATTTCGCCCCATACAGGATTTGAACCTGTAACCTTTCGTCTCAAGCCGACGAATGCTCTAACCAATTGAGCTACTGAAGATTCAAGTCCCGTGGCGAAATTTTTAATTCCTTTCTAACCCTTTTTAATGATTTATTTAATCAGCATTTGTATATCAAATAATGACAAATAAATGACATAGATGGCAATAATACCATAATAAAAAATTGTCTAAAAGATATTTGATACAAAAGTCAACCTACTAATTTCTTACTATATTACTTATTTATTTTTCTTAGATACATATACTAGCCGACCCAGCAAACTTTGTATCGCTTGACATTAACAGCTATTACATAATAATTGATGCTTCGATAATAGCATAGTCTGCCGGGTCCAACTGAACTGAATGCAATTCCCATGCAAACTGAACTGGTAGAAGGATGTTCGCCGGAGCTAACAGTAACTAAAATCATTGAAAAATTAAGTGCCTTGAAGGCGTTACAAAATCCACTGAAACAACTGGTCGTAAAAATATAAAGATTTACACAGAAAATTTAGCATTATCCAAAAAACTTTCACCCTCGGTATAACAAATGAATAGAAATTTTTAATTCTGGTCTGTGTATTGACGAGATACAATCGGAATAGTTATCACTAAATAATGTATGCTAATTTGACGTAACATGCGGAACAAGTAATACTTAATGATATAATTTTACGAACATTTACCGTCGTTTCACGAATAATTCGTAAAGAAATTACTCTAATTTACATGAACGAAATAACAATAAAATTTTATTACTTACTAGCTGCTACCTGCGGCTTCGCCCGCGTTTTCACAGAAACCCGGTGTACGATCGGGATTAAAAATAGCCTACATGTTAATCCAGGTCACAATCTATCTGTCTTTCAAATTTCAGACAAATCCGTTCAGCCATTCGAGCGTGAAAGAGTAACAAACATCCATACATACATACTTACAAACTTTCGCATTTATAATATTAATAGGATCTGTCATTTGTACGAGGTCGAATATTGCACATAATATTGCAAAACAAGCGCCTTGTTAGAAAACTACCAGTCAAACATAAAAACATTTCGCATTCATATTATTAGGTTTTCTCTAATGTTGGTCCAGACTCCTTTGCAGAATAGACCATCTGCCTTCCTACCAGGCAGCTTGTAAAGGCGAGCACAGGCTGTCACTAACGTCGTGGCATATGACTAGTTGGTCGAGTTTCGCGCCTCGCCCGGATTTGTACCACCGCTTTATCTATTCCTGCCGCCATAACGTCAATCCGTTGACGTGTTCCGGTACGGAGGATAAGGTAGCTGATATACCTACTTACTTTTGCTCGAGGCCTAACATCCCAGCCTCAGGTAGGTAACGCACCATTACCACCTTCGGTGCCTCTAGATGGCGTCAATTTCGTACCATCAGGAAATCCGTCTACTTGTTATTTATTTACGTACGACGATAGATAAGTCAGGCTAGGCTTTTGGTTTCCTAATTGGAACTCTACCAAGGCAAGACTCTGTTTGACTATACAAGTGGAATCAACCAGAATCATATTGGCTACTAGATATATTACTTAACTAGCAACCGATGAGGTCTCATATCTATCCAAAAAAAAACATAATTATTTTTTTGTTAAAGTCAGTTATTGTTTTTCATCATTTTTAATTGTTAATTAGTAAGTAGTTGGTAGGCACATAAAATTAGAAAGCATGATCAGTTTTAATTGGTCGTTGCTGCCGCTGCTACCATTAAGTAGGTACCTATTTCGCCTATAAATAATGTATAGGTTAGTAATGGCTTACAATTTAGGTTTATCCTATTAAAATTATAAATGCTTTCGCATTCCGTCTGTTTCTTTGCTTGTTTCTTACTACTTCACGCAAAACTTGCTTAACCGATTTTCATGAAATTGGGCACACACATAAAAGTTAACTTGGATTTATACACAGGATAGTTTTTATCCTGAAACAATGTTCCTGTGGGATCATACGGGCAACGCCGTGGGCAGCAGCTAGTTTGTTATAATAACAACATTCGAATTATTTTGAACATTTATCAAAAATATATTTACTTTTGACCGCCTCGTTGGTCGAGTGACTATCGTACACGCCTAACTACATCGACCAACCGCGAGGCTCGGGTTCGATTCTCGACGGAGGCAGGCATTTGTGTGATGAACATTTAGATGTCTGCATTTCCGGGTCTGGTTGTTTATTAAATTTATTCTGGTATATTTAAGTATTTCTATGTATTATTATCGTTGACTAACACCCATAACACAAGCATATAATTTGCTTACTTTGGCAAACAAAGCTTAACATTAATATAGAAAAAATACTAGAAAAACTAAATCAAACTAAACATCTAAACAGAATGGAAAAAGAATAGAAAATAGATAAAATTAAAAATAATCGATATTAATTCAAATAAGCGGGAAGCGATCCCGGCGCAAAAGTGACCTCGTAGAATATATATCATTATTATTCTTTGCCTGTCACACTGGCAGCATTACCACGTTGGATGGCCAGCGCGAGTTTTGGCGCCAAGTATAAGCCAGAGCAGTTGTCATGCCTGTTAACTTGGAGTCTATGCCCTAATTCATAAATGAAGCATTTACTTTCCTGGTACATTGTTTCCATCGTCTCTACAGAAACAATAATTAATAAAAAGATGTTTTTGAAAGCTGCTTATTTTTGGTTTTTGGGGTTCCGTTATTATATTATAGTTAAATGGAACCCCTATAGATCCGTCATGTCTATATGTCTATCCGTCCATATGTCTCAGCCACTTTTTCCAAAACTATAAGAGCTATGCTGTTGAAATTTGGTAAGTAGATGTATTCTGTGAACCGCATTAAGATTTTTATATAAAAATAGCAATCAACTTTGAGGGTTCCCCATACTTAGATTTAAAACTCAAAAAAAAAATCATCAGTGTGAGTTATGTATGGGTAGTTCAATCTTCCAAAATGATATTGAGGTTTTTACCATATTTTTTTCTTAACTGAATAGTTTGCTGGAGAGACACTTCCAAAGTGGTAAAATGTGGAACACATAACCCTTGTAAGTAACTTTTAAAATGAGATAACGAACAAACTCAAAAATATGCAAGATGTACACAACCATGTAAACTTCCACTGAAAGATTATTAAATTTTATGATTAATGCTACTAAACCCTTTACGGGCGAGTCTGACTCGCATTTGACCGATTTTTTCTTAGATGCTGCGACCTTAGCAACCGCTGCAGGTGATATTGCAGTGGACTAAGATGATAAAAATTATTATTGAATTCTTGATTATCCACAACGTTTAATTACTACAAATTATAATGTATAATTTTTGTTATAAATTTCGAGGATGTTTGTAAATGCACGTCAGAAACTATATAATTATTAATTACGAATAATAATAAATGATAGGCATCTGTAGGCATATTTTTGTTTTAAATAAAATGTTATTGTTTAAACTTACGTAGGTAAGTATTGTGTATGTTGTTAAAGTTACTTATTTTTTACAAGCATGAAGCAGACGAAAAAACTCAGTTTTAGGCTTGGCAGAGTCCTTTGACCTTGATTTTCAGTACCACATAGGTAGTCTCTTGGTAGTCACAATTAGATAAGACGTTTTGTAAAGAGGCAAATAGTAAAGTATCCTATAGTATATATAAGTTGTATAGTCTGTATTTTTTGGACAAAGTTATTTTTAGCGGTATTCTAAGTGCACAAATAATTTACAAAATAATTTCGTCCATGATTCTAACCAATACAGAGGAACTGTCTGTAAGCTGCTGTTCGAGCTTGGAGGCTGAGAAAATATATAATAATATTATATATTTTTGGAGTTTTGGCGCCAGCAAGAAAAAAATAGGTAATTGCAGCTTCTGCGTAATTACTAATTTGGTACGTGCTGTATTTCGTGTATATATTGAGTAATTTTTGTTAGAGTTGCTGGCATTTCCTTTTTTTTTTTTTTTTTTGGAATGACT
>NJDC01007148.1:36191-52836 GCA_002245475.1 Calephelis virginiensis | reverse complement strand
TAAATATCTCTGGACAAGTTACATATATTGAATCTAACCCCAAAGTAAGCAAATTATATGCTTGTGTTATGGATGTTAGTCAACGATTCTAATACATAGAAATACTTAAATAGATACTAAAATAAATGTAATAAACACTCAGACCCGGAAATGCAGACATTTAAATGTTCATCACACAAATGCCTGCCCCCGTCGGGAATCGAACCCGAGCCTCGCGGTTGATCGGTGTAGTTAAGCGTGTACGCTAGCCACTCGACTAACGAGGCGATCAATACTTTTTATTAATAGTTCATAAACTGTTTACTTGTCTGGACGACCTTATCATCGATGTTGATAGAATGTATGTGGGACCATTTCGGAAATGTTCGCAATTGTTCGAAAAAAGAATGATTAAATCTCGATTTGCTACTCAATTAAATAATAAATAATAATATATATATACTTAGCTGCTGGTAACTATCTTAATTAAAGATATAATTGTATTTCCGCAGTAGTGTAGTAATTCTAAAGTAGCGTAGAAAATGCACCGCCATTTGTAAATGGAGCGAGATCGGATGCACAGCCTGGTGTTAAAGTGTGATACTAGACCTAGGCTATAAACTAGAATTGATAAGAATTGTAAATCTTTGTTTTATGTGAAATTCATAATCCGGAATCATAAACATTAAACATAAAACATGATTCCGGTGGTAAGGCAAGGAAATTTCTGGAATTTAGCTCGCCTGAGTATAAATACAGGGCCCGAAATCCTAGCATTCACAGTTGGACCTCCGGAACAATAACTGGAAATAAAGGAAGAAAAGAAAGTATAAGACTCCAGAAGAACCTACTCAGCCTCACTATTACCATTGTGAAGGTGTAACATTGTTTTATTCTCGAAATCTCTCGGTACGGTATATTTTCGTCGGTCCTCGGTAACTTATCCCCCTCAATTATTATAACACTAGTATTATAGAATAATGCTGTTAGCTAGTTATTTCTCGAAGTTTCTTCTTTCAAACCTTTCCCAGTTAAACTCGTTATGTCAAAGCGGTTTGTTGTGATTAAGTTATAAACTTTCACACTTACATTGTTGTACAGAAGACATAAACAAGTATTTATAATGCTTCAAAAGTTTTCATATTATGTGAATCGCGGGCAAAACAACTCATAATTTAGGAGTCATTTTTTATATCTTGGTAAATTACTTTTGTTAAGAATAAATAAAATTTAAATATGACCTACTATGAAAAACGCAATTTGCTTGTTGAATTTTTGGTTTATAAGAACATTCTTTGTAAATAGAGCCTATTCTACTTTGAAAATATACAAACCAAAACGTTAAGAAAACTTTGCAATGGTAGGGGAGCCCAAGAGTTGATTTTGTCAGTTACTCAGGCGATTCAGATTGTGATAAAAGAAATATCTTGCATGAAACTTAAAATTTCTACACAAAAGCCGCGAGCACAGATTATTCTGTTTCAATTTTTTTGTTCGAAAATATACTCGAGCATGTCAGATTAAAGAATCATGAGTTAATTGAATGTCAATAACCTTACATTAAAAACTTCTGTCGACTCGATCGTCACGTACGAAAATAGGGTAAAAAATTAAAAAAAAGTTATTTATGCTAAGGGACCTTTATAGAAACCTGTCAAATTGACATAATATTTGTCAGAGAGTTAGTAGGCATGCATCTTCGCTAAAAATAAGTAATGCCCTTGCGTATTATCAAATGACCATAATTATTTTTGAAGTGAAAACTTCTTTAGCGGCATTGCACACTTTTTTTGGAATGGGTTAAAACTTCTAAACTCGCATCAGATCGTCAGACGGCGCAGGGCGCTTGCGCGAGATCTAAAATAAAACGTAGATTCATTGCTGTTTTTGTATTGCTTACACATTTCCGAAGAGTATAGGATTCACAATGAATAAAACGCCACAATATACCTACCATTACATTCTCACAAGACAACACGATAGCAGATACGTATAATATTAACAGACATTGCTCTATTTGTTCCATCTTGAAAATAAGCTTTATGTGTAGACGAGCAATGTTCGTTGTACAGATAATATGATGACGCTCCTAGCCATCCCGTAGTCTTAATTTAGCGAGTTTTTGTCAAGCCAATCGCAGGTTATTGATATGAAAATAATATTTATGCATAAATGATAATACTTTCATACTGATAATTAAAGCAATTCGTGCAAAATTATTCCCTAACCATTCCAAAATATCAAAAATGCTCATCGTTAATATTCAAGTTTTCACTTTTGCTGGCACTCCCGGAGTGCAACCCGTCTTTTTTTAGCTCATAAGCGCTTCCCATATTACTATCAAATTTGGAGATTATCGCATGTTCTTTTTTGTTCTAGCCATCTACTTGGATAAATCAAACAGGTCCCCATGAGGGTGGAGTGAATACACACTTAGCATTCTGGTCTCCCCCACTACAAATCACAGGCCTGGATTATATATAAATGAACCTGAGAACCATCTCAGACTGTATATATAATCCAGGCCTAGGATTTGAAAACATCCTACTATAGAGATCATCAAGTGGTCTGCATAACCTTGTGTTTCGTAGCGAGCATTATAGAGTTAATGTAGCAGTTTGTCCATTACAACTGACCATGTGAGTGAAGAAATAACTCCACCTTGCGGACATCATCTAGTAATACGGGTCTCGAAGGTCACATCAAGTAAATCAACCTTTTCGACCATATGTGCCAGCGTTGCTCCGATCCAACGTATTGTTGGTATGTCAATACCGCGTTTCTTCATACTGTGAAGTATGACATCAGTTAAGGTGTTATCAAAAGCACTCTCAATATCTAGAAAGGCACACAAAGTTATTTGTCAATAATTCTCCAACTTCCTAATTTGTCAACCATTTCCATCAATGTGGATTTTGATTTGCCCTTTCTGTGCCTACAGCCTGTGTGCTTCATATGCAGGACATAGGACTGAAGTATTTCTATCTGATATAAAAATCAATCACTTTTTCCATTGTTTTTAATAAAAAAGAGGTTAGGCTGATGGGCCGGTACGATTTTGGTAAGGATTCATCAATCACATGGGGATTAAAGTAAACTTGACACTAGTCCAACTAACTGGTAGGTATCCCCAGGCAAAGCTGGCTCTGAAAATTTTAACAAATAGTGATGACATTAAGGCTATTTTGAAGCAGCGCAGGAAAAATGCCATCATTGTAACGAAGTAACAGTTATCTAGTCAAATAAGTATGCTACGTCCTAGCAATAGTAAATCGTAATAAAGTTTATTGGTTAACATATTTTCACACCAAGAAAAATAGGATGCTTTCAAATAAAAACATGGTAAAGAAAACGCCGAAATATATGAAAAGACAATATAAAATCTCATAATACGTGTCCTACTCGCGCTCTCGGTTCCCGGCTTTGTTAACGTAATCGTTCAAATATATAAAGGATTTTCAAAATTTAATTTGCAACCCACTTTAAGACGTAGATTTGTTTTTCACTAGCTGTTTATCCGCGACTTTGACTGGTTTGGATAGATCTTCACACAAATGTTTGTACCTACCCCATAACACTTCTTGAGGGGTTCAAAAATAAATCGCCTCTGTGGTCTCAGCGGTTCAGGTGTTGGAATTGACTTCATGAGGTCCAGAGTTCGATTCCCGGGTATGGGAACAAAAAGAAAAAAAGTGGTTTTTCAAATTTTCTAATAAAAAAATGTTGCTCGGGATTGGATATGTGCCCGGTTGGCGATAGGTTTTCCACCTATCAAGTTATAGGACTTAATATCTTCGACTAGTCGAGAGTGCCCTGGTTGTGCCCCTGCCTATTTCTTCGGGTATATGGGCGTGAAGTTAATTTCTTTAAAGGGTTTAAAGAGAGTTTAAAATCGGATCTTTGACTTTATGTACGTGAAATTTCATCAAAATTAATCCAGCGGTTAAGCCTTGAAAGCGTATCATAAAGACAGATAGACTATCGTATTTGGTAGTCAAGGCAATTAGGAATAGTCAGTCGTAGGTATATCACACAAAAACGTTTGAAAAAATGTTAATATAAATAATATGTTAAATATAATAATATTAATATGTTAAAATGTTAATATTAGATAGTATGTAGCTAAAATATTAATATTATGGCTCAGTTTGTTAGCTATGCATTTCATAAAACGCGACACGACAATAGCGAGTATAATAATATAGCTCATTTAATATACAGTAAATAATGCAATTATTTAACATTAATGTATTTAGTCCGTGTTAGGGTGTTTGTCTAAGTATCATACGTAGATGTCCCCGTGTTGGTTCGGGCTTTTTTGCAAAAAGACTATCTGCCTTCATACTAGGCAGCTCGTAAAAGATGGTAGAGTTTCGCAGCGATTCGCCCGGATTGGTACCATCGTCTTATTTATTCCTGTCGCCTTAACGTCAGCACTTGCCGTTGACGTTATTACGTTTTGGAAGATATAGTAGCCGGTATATTTACTTTTGCTTGAGGCCTAACATCCCGGCCTCCGGTTGGCAGCACACCATTACCACATTTGGTGTCTCTAGGCGGCGCGAATTTGTTCTCTGTCTGCTTGTGTGGCTTTCAATATCATAATAACGGTATCTTCTCGCCCATATCCCCAAAAGGGTAGGCAGAGGCACAACCACGGCACCCACGATGAACCAAACATACTACGTCCCACAAAGATATAAGTGGCAAACCTATCCCAAACCGGGCACATTTTCAATCCCGGGCAACGTTATTTTTATTAGAAAATTGAGAACATACGTATTCAAATTTTTTTGTTGCCCGACCCGGGGATCGAACCCGGGACCTTAAGAAGTCAAGTCCGACGCCGGGCCGCTAGACCACAGAAAGACAAAAGGGCTGTCACTCAGCCACAGGACAGCGACTTGCCTATAACGTCCATGTTGTCTATATGCCACGATTTCCTCTTACCATCAGGTGACTCATGAACTTGTTCGCTGTTTTGTCATACAAAAATGCATAAATACATATTTTCACGGCAAGTCTCTTGCGGAGTTCACAGAGAGTACTTATTGAATGCCAAACCTAACGATCATGAATCCGTCTGGCTTCTATCACATTCATTAAACTTTCAAAAAAATGTATAAATATAAATGGTGTACAAATAATTTATCGAGTATAATTTGAATAATACCAGAAAAATGTAAGGTGGTGGCACTAACGCTGGAAATATGTTCCAGGACTCTACCGGTACCGGTATTAACTATACTTATCATTAGAAAAATCATGTATAATATACCTTTAGTAAAATATACACATAATAAAACAGTAATAAAACTGAATCTGTCTAAGTAAAATGATTTAAATACAACTAGCGGCCCGCCCCGGCTTCGCACGGTTATAAAATATTATAAATGTAAACCTTCCCCTTCAATGACTTTACCTATTAAAAAACCGCATCAAAATCCGTTGCGTAGTTTTAAAGACTTAAGTACATAAATGGACATGGGGACAGAGGAAGCTACTTTTTTTATGCTATCTACTAGGAATGGTTCCGTATTGATAAAGGATACGTAGCCCAAAACCAGGATTACTAAAATTTTTATTCGATTTGATTTCTGTACAATTCGATCTGTACAATTTTTAAGCAAAATCTACAGAATAGATTTTTACCAAATTCTGTGACGTTGTAGCTTTTCACCCAGGTCTTAGAATACATTTTCTTTAGTTCCCACCACCATCCACCAACCATCTTCAGTCATAGACTGAAGATATAATATATATAAATATAATAAATATATATATAAAGTCGCGGGATAATGCTAGTTGAATAATAAGAAAAAATAATACTAAAGAAAATACGTATATATATTTCTCCGCTAAGTTTTCGAAAGTTTGATCTGTTTGCTTACGATTGAGTGACATCTGAAGCGACCTTTCAAATTCTGAAAGTTTCCGATCTCTTAAAAATAAGATGTGCAAAGAAAAAGCTCCATGGAGATTAAATAGGTTCTTTTGCCGTGTAAAAGATTTCTTACATTTTATAAAATAATCGTTATAGATTTCATATCGGTATTAACTTTTTGCTTTAAAAACTTTACGAACTGAAAGGAATTGAATGTCGAATGAAGTTTGAAGAATGGGAAATTCCCAAGTGTTCTTCGGGGACTTTGTGGTTAATAATACAATGGGAATATTAAACAGGATCTCCAAACTTCGGATATTTCAGGACACAGATGTCAAAAACATTTGGTCGCCACAAAGTTTATTGTATCAAGACTTTCTTACAACTGGTTGCAACTTTATGACATAGCATTTTATGGAATTGGAAGGCTAGCAGACTACGATTTGCCTGATGGTACTAAAAAGCGTTACATATAGACATTAAAGATGGTTAAGGTGTGTTAACAACCTGCGCTTGGATTTTAAATCTTTTGCTTAAGTAAATTTACTGGCTACCATATTACCATTAAAACTGAAAAAGAAAGTAGTGACGATGTCGAATTAATTTTAATACTAGATGTTTACCTAAAGATAGAGATTTTTAATCATATTGAAAATGTCAATCTCATGTAGTCTTATTCTAACTTAAATCTAAAAAATCATTTTGCTAATTAATTATTTCTATACTCGTAAGAATGTATCAAGTTTTCTAGCTGTGCCCGATGAGGGCTCACCTAAAACACTGTTAGGGATAGGGCACACCTTTGACTGGGCGGAGCGTGGCGAATTGATTGCGATGCGCCTGCATCGCACTCCAAAGCGCACTCAGGTGAATCGAGCTACTTCACATCGATGGATTTTTGTTGCACAATAGCAAAGAACAGAGTAAAAAAGAAGAGTGACCAACGTTACTTTAAAAACATCAAATATGGATGGATAAATGGGATCGATAAATGGAGACTCTGATCGTTGTCGTTCAAAACTTAAGCATTTTAATGTCATTAGTCCTCTTTTCACATTATTAATATTATTTTTACTTTTCTCTTTTGGGGACTTTAGGCTGCATTACACAAAAATCCGCCGCGATGTGGCCCGGTGTAGTGTTCATTACTCCATACATTTTGATGTGAAGTTGTGAAAACCTCGCGGTTAGCAACATATTAGCCAATTCGAAAAAAAAAAGAACATTGTGATGAATTAACCAACACTTCATCTTTTGCGGCCAGTCCAAGTGTGCGCTATCTTTTACATGTATCTATCTCTTTATTGTTTTTCTAATTAAAAGCTACCAGAAATAAAAAAGTGAGTTTGTTTGTTTCTCTTTCTTTCACATCGCAAAGAATCGATGTTACAATAATTTTACGAGTGGGAATAGAGTACTTTTAGAGTGGAGAGTGACATAATGCATACATGCTACTTTATAGCGATGCCTATTTTCCCGCGATACAGCTAAATTACCTTAAAACGCAGTCGGAGCCGCGGGTAACATCTAGTTTTAAAGTTGTATTGTAATTATCTAAATTGCCTTCCTAAATCACGAACAAGGAACGAAGAGCCCTAGTTCGTTTTTTAGTAACAAACTTAAAGTTGTCAGCTTAAGCGTTTAATGATAACAATTTGCCGAGCATTTAGTCCCAGATATTGCACAGCTGTGGCCAGTAATAATGCGATATTGGAAGCTGAGCGAGAATTTGTTAATTAGTTCTAGTTTATGTCACGCAAAGTTCATTAAAATTAATGTTATTGGTATTTTCAGGGTTTTAATGATTCCGAGTAACGTGATTTATTTAAAACTTATTAATTGTTTCAATTTATTAATACTTAAACTTTTTACTGTATTAATTTATTAGTATAAGATGTTCACATTGTTTTTCTCCAAGTCTGTAAGAATCCAACTTTTTATAATTTTGAATTTGCCCATATCTGACATCGGATTATGGTATTGAGTAACAACTTTTAAGCCCCGTCAGAAAATAAGGAGTGCTATAAGTTTGACGTGTCTGTATGTGGCATAATAATTTTTGAATGGATGAACCGATTTCGATGAAACTTTTTGTTAAAAAGTGTAAAATGTTAGTTTTGTCAAGAGTAATAAAAAATATTTTAGGATTACTATTTATATTAACGTAACACCAAATATCCCAAGCGCTCCAAACCACATTCAACATTATGTAGTAAGTTTTGCTTAATAACCTGGTAGAATCATGTATATAGTATTAACTGACAACATATAATGGTAGTCAAACACATAACAAGAAATTATAATAACTTTTGTTAAAACACAAAACCAACGTGTCCATCTTAAAAGTTATGATGCTACAGACACACACAATTACATTACCACAATAATTTTAAAGCTAAAATTTTCAATGAACCCCCATTACAACCTATGTGTAATGTAGTCAAAAAATCCACATCGAAATCGATACTGATCAAAAGTTTTCACAGACAGATAAACGGATACACACACAGACACATCACACTCCCTTGTTCTACGTGAGGGGTAATAAAATTCCACATTTTGCGACGGGGGTTGCAACAACAAGTTATTTTTATTATAAAATTAATTAATTTACCATTGTTTAGCTACGATGCCATAGGCAAACACACATACACACACAAACAAGTCAACCTTATAACACCTCTCTTCTTTTATGTACTTTAGAAGAACTGCAAAACTGAAGTATAGGTACATAATACTGTAACTTTTAAATTATGACTCATCATCCGTCTCCTATTTTATTCATCATGTCCTAGTCATGAAGTCTTCGTCATGAGAAAATGTGAAAAGATCTAGTTAAGACGAAGTAAACGAGGTCAAACACAATAGGTTTACCAGAAGGCATTCCAGGGTTACGTATCCTATCATCGAGCTAAATCATCAGACCATGTCGGTAGTACCAGCATTTGTTGGTATTTTAACTGTTGGATCTCCTAAATGCTCAAAAGTGAAAATACACATAGTGTGTCTAAAATCCACTCCGATGCTTATTATTACAAAGTGCTGGTAATAACCTGACGCCTTGAAAGCCTGTACAGATTTCTAAAAATTAGAGTTAAGAACCATCTTGACCTTGTAAACTTTCAAACAAAAAAAAAACAAAAAAAAGATACAGCCATCGTCTCAGGATCTACGATGTCACAGACACATACATACACACACACGCATACTGACACGTTAAAACAAATTTAACTAAAAATCAATTAATTGGAAAACATGAATTAAAAAAACACAAAACAGCTGTCTTCTGCGTTTGAAAATGAAAACTCAAAACTCATGTAATTTTATCCTAATAACGAAAAGCTTGGCAACATCCACTACGACATAATTGCTGGTTTAAGGGCCGTATTCCGGGGATTATCTTAAGCGCCGCTTCGGGTACGTTCTAGTCAACGCAAGCAGCAAAATTTATTTATTGCTCTTTTTTCCACTTGAGACTTAATCCTTAAAATAACGGTTTCCCGTAGCACTTCGCGTAATATTTTTAAAATCTTCTCGGGCTTAGGGAAAATAACAAATTAAAAATATTTCACAATAATAATTCAGGTGCGCTAAACTTTTTCGTAACAAAAAAGTAAATCTATTTCGAAATTAAATAAATGGGCTAAATTTATATCTTTCCACCTGTTTATTAGAGATTGGGAATGAGGAAAATTCTTTTCATGTGATAGAAAAAGGTTAAGATACAGTTATGGAATAATATTATCCAAGATTCATTGTATTCTTGAATGGCTCTCCAGCTTGAATCACAATTTAAATCAAGGTTTAAGATTTACCATTTCGTATTTTATTAAAGTAAGATTTGTAAAATATCCTAGCAAAAACTGAGCATACAGAAAACACAAACAAATTAGTTACTATGTGAAGATAACATAGATAAATGATATTTATTTCTAATTGTAAAAACAAATGTATGTACCTTAAGCAAAAGAGAAATCAAGAAGTAGATGTAATATTTGATGTTAAGAGATACACTATTACATAAAATTTTATTGGTTAACTTTTTATATTTGGCATGGACATAAGCATTTGCCATTAGTTAAGTTTAATTAATTTACATCAGTTATTATTTGATCAGTTATTCGAAATAAGTCATAAGCTGCCATAATACGTCATTTCAGGGTCTTAGGTAAAGCAGTATTCTTAGCTAAGCTCGTCAAATTAGATTTGGTGCCTTCGAGAAAACACAGGATACACCAAATCCTACTTATGTTATTAATGTGTAAGTTTGAGCTTGTTTATTTGCTTGTTACTTCTTCACGCAAAAACTAGTGATCGGATTTTCATGAAATTTGGCGCACACATAAAGGGTAACTTGCATTATTACATAGGATAGGTTTCATCTCGAAAAAATGTTTCTGTGGGACCATTAACCGCGGGCAACAGCTAGTTCTTCCGATTTCCCTTGCACATTTTTACGGAACAAAATTATACAAAATAACTAAAAAACACTGCGTCCTTCTTTTCTTTTAAACATGCCAAAACTTGTACCGGCTGCTTTTCGAACTGTAACTTTAAAATGGTAACAAACTGATGGTTTCCATTGTACATATAATCGACAACAATGCAAAAGGTATTCCAATTAAAAATGTCACCGAAATTTTAACAGAATACAGTAGCAGTTGAAATTTCTTTCAAAAATTCAATATCTATATTTTAGCCTTCGTGTTGGTCCGGTCCCCTATGTAGAATATATTTTCTGCCTCTCTACCTGCCCGCTCGTGTGACGCAAGCATAGGTTCAAATGAGCAATTACCGTCTTCACCACTGGTGACAGAGAGTTGTGCAGCACTATTATAGGTTAGGGATCCAGTGCCTAAACAATTCCTGACCTATTACCTATTCCCATAATGACAATGTTATGTTCCGGTTCGGAGGATAGGGTGGTTGGTAGATTTACATAATCTTATATATAAAATTCTCGTGTCACAATTTTCGTTCCCATACTCCTCCGAAACGGCTTGACCAATTCTCATGATATTTTGTGAGAACATTGAGTAGGTCTGAGAATCGGCCAACATCTATTTTTCAAAGGATAAGGATGACTCACCCCTTTTTTTTTTAAATCACATTAAAAATGTAGCAGAACAACGTCTGCTGGGTCAGCTAGTAATAATATAGGTATATAAGGCCTAAAACCCTGGCCACAAGTCAGTCAGGCACTTTTAATATATAGGCCATGGTAATCTCTATCAGGAGAGCTGTGTCGTTGTTCGATTTCATATCACATAAAATACTAATTAAACAAAATAACCTATATCTTGTCACGTTGATGCTTGTAACAAATGTACTCGTGTTGGTCCGGGATTCTTTGCAGAATAGACCATCTGCCTTCCTACCAGGCAGATCGTAAAAGGCGAGCGCAGGATTACCGTCATTAACAGCGTGACATCTGACTTTTTCGCCCTAATTGGTCGCACCGTCTTAATTATTCTTGCCGCCATAACGTTAGTGCTTGGCGGGTAAGGTAGCTGGTAAACTTACTTTTGCTCGAGGTCTAACATTCCGGCCTTGTGTTGGCATTGCACTATTACCACCCTTTAGGTGGGGTGAACTTATTACCATCAGAAAATCCGTCTGCTTGTTTGCCTTCCAATATCATAAAATAGATGAACCGACGCCTCTTCCGGGCTTTTGCGGAGAAGTGTCGGAATTTTCGTATAAATGAAATCTACTGTTTCACTGTTGAAATTCCGTTTTATTGTCGTGATTAGGCTTTGCATTGTCTGTCAGTTTGTATATCATGGTACGGTTTTATAGGTATTGACTACAGTAAAATTCACAAAGCGAAAGCGTTCTATGCAGTGTTTCAAACGCGAAATGTCAGCATTTAATGAAGTGCCGACTTTGACAGTCGAGGCATTATTATACCTTAACTAACGGAGGATAATTTTAAACTTAGTTCTATTTAAAAACGTTTTACTAATAATGTTAACATACGACTAATGTGAATTTGAAATGTGAGTGAAGTTTAGATATCGGACCAAAATTATTTGCTAAAAAAATTTATGTATTAATAAGTGATGCCAAATCTTTGGTCCCCTTTTTGCGTAAATTACGTTGACGCAGGAGCATAAAATTTAGCACAATAGCATAGTTTATGTGCAGGAGAAGTGCAGAAAGCTAATATTTTTCAATAATAATGCTGATAATGCACATCAAATCAATAAATAAACCATTACCCACATTACCATGCAATTGATCCACACAAACATATTATAGTGTAACACAAATATATTAATGTTGACGATAAAATATCACAGATGGCGCACTAACTATTCAGGAAACAAAGTAGTTGGTCGTAAGAAATAAAGATGGCGTTCTTATCAACAAGTTATTAAAATTTATAATGGTTGAATTTCGACCAATGGGCGACCACTAGTATTTATAATTGTGGATGTATAGTATAAAAATAAAAAAAAATAGTAAGATTAGTGGAAAATAATTGTCAATGAGAAATAATTAGAGTACAACACTAAAATTAAAATGTTTAATAGAACTGCGACAAAACCGACATGCTAAGTAGCAAAAAACCATTTGGATCTCGTCAGCTTTAAAATAAAAAGCAACATCAAAATCGGTCCATCCGTTCAAAAGTTAACATGCTACAGACAAACACACACATACAGACACATACAGACATGTCAAATGTATAACACCCCTTGTTTCTCATCGGGATTTAAATAATAGCACATAGCCCTCAAAAAAGTGGTTGACGAGATTGAAAACACGACGAGATTCACAATTCTACAGTCAAGATTATGATTTATTTTGTATTGTTTTCGCTTCAACAAATTATAAAAAACATTTTAATTTCGAAATGATGTTGACCAAAATTTTAAATATCACGGTAAATGTGGTTACAAAATACGCCATCTTTCGTAATGGTCAAAGTAATTAATTTTAATAACAAAACAACCACTGATTGACATTTAACTTAATCCGTAACGAACACTAAAAATAAAAACCAAGCATATTTTCTAGATATTTGTTTACGAGCTATATTTTGCTTTTTAACATGAAAGGCGTAGACTAAATTATTTATCAAAATAAAGTATCTAAACTTGACTGAAGAGTAAAATTACATTTGCGTGCTTAGTGTTTCTAAATCGATAAATATTTCCTATTTTAATATCATAATGTGATACGACCCAATGATGGGTTAGACAGTGGCGGCTATATACTTTGTGTATAAGTAAAATACTGGTTTTTGTAAGCCATGAAGCTATTTTATTGTTGAACATTACTCTCCTCGTAAAGACCTGAAATATCTTAAAATATAAATAATAAATTAATGTATCACATTCAATGAAATAATTTGGAACTGAATGTGAATCATCCGCTATTACTGCGTTCAAGATACCTAAAATGACATATCCGATTCCAATTTTGCATGAAATCGAGATTCACGAGTAACCATACAAATGACGTTTTCAAATATTGCTGAGTCTGTCTAATTTACTGACCTCTCTTTCGTTTTGTCTTTGTTAATTGACATCACAAGACTCTCTAAAAGAGAGACCAGTACATAAGGGATCAGCAATATTTGGAAAGACATCAGGGAGCTGATTCCGTATCTTTTTAGTGATGATCACTGGGTAAAGTGTAAATCAAATACTAGCTGTCAAATGATGTAATTTATAGTAAATTCGGGTACATTGGATCGCTTGTTGCGAGCATAGGCTTACCATTACTAACACCGTTACATCTGACTAGGTGGGGGAGTTTCGCAGCGACTCGCTCGGATTGGTACCACCGCCTTATCTATTCCTACCGCCATAACGTCATGACGTGTTCCAGTTCGGAGGGTAAGGTAGCCGGTAAACTCAGTTTTGCTCGAGGCCTAACATCCCGGCCTCAGGTTGGCAACGCACCATTACCACCTTTGGTGTCTCTAGGCGGCGGAAATTTCTTACCATCAGGAAATCCGTCTGCTTGTTTGCCTTCCATTATCATAACAAATATAAATTATGTAATACTTAATAAAAAAATGATGCATGATTAATTTTAAAAAAATATATTTAATTAATGGTGTCTTCAGTGTTTTCATGAAGTTAATTATAGAAATATTTTCGTAATACGACATGTAGTGTGCGCAAAACCGAACAATCTGCCACTAACTTCATTGTGCATCGGCCATTTTGATTTCGGCATAAAAACAAACGTGTTGTTTCTTTTAGCAATAATCCTTTTTTTTTTCAGATTTTGACTGTAATTTTTAATTGATCTGTACAAAAGGCGTTACTAAGTGAAATGTAAGCTCTAAGGGTTTATATATTTTTTTGCATATTCGTAATGTATGTGCAAATAACTAGCTAAAACTATTCGGCGGCTTTGATAAGTTATGTTTTTGTTTTGATTTTATTTCTTCGAAATTACACAGTTGGATAAAATGGACCGCACGTCGTTCTAAAAGATGTAAAATAAGCCTTTATTTTGCTAATTCCGCGTAAGCAGTGAAACCGTTGTGGCAAATAATCGTCCAAACGACACAGAATGTGACAAGCCTTACTGACGTTCCCACCACCCACCTCCGCGACCAGAACACGAATATAGGAAGAGCTAGGGAAACAATATAAATTGTCACGTTCTTTACATGTGACAACCCTACCTAAAGTTCCCACCTCCTATCTCCGCGACCAGATCACAAATAGAGTCCGAACACGGGAAACAAAACCACTTGTCACGTCCTTCGCCAACTTTGTCGAAGCACTCACCACAGAGAACCTCAGGAATTCGACCGTACCGTATAAACGACGACACACGAGTGATTTGCCGCCGCCTCGATTGCGCTTTATATAGACCAAACCCCCCAATATCAATCGTAACCCCTTCACGAATCGATTGTAGAATTCTGTTCGACTCGATTGCTGCTAAAAATTCGTAATAATGGGGAATTCGATATATTTATTTGTTCATTCAACAATGTTCTGGACACATTATTGTGTTTTATGATTTCTAATTGTTCTAAAATATTTAGCCTAATTCCTTTTTCACAAGTATGAATTATTTCGAAGGAGTGATCACTAGCCAAAATGTGACCAGCTTCCAAAAGATGTTTTGCAAAATGAGATTTATCGAAATGTTTATTTCTGAACGCCGCTATATGTTCTTTGTAACGTGTTTGAAAACTCCGACCTGTTTGACCTATGTATGTTCCGTTACATTCAGAACACTGAAGCCTATAAATACCTGACTTATCTTTATTGTCTAATTTGTCCTTACCATTACAAATTTAACTGTTTTATAATGGATTTCCGCAAAGTAACGCCTGATTCAATAAAATATCGCATGTCGTTCGATAAAATGCACCGGTCTAATTTACCGAACTATATTTTTTACGACTTAGTGAAACAAAGTACCTGTTAAATTGCTTTTCTTTTTACAGATATCCGAGAAAAAATATTAAAAATAGAGTCAAGTGAAGAGTCTTCAGACGAATAAGCCAGAGTTTTAGAGGATTCAGATTGTTGCTTCTCTGAAAATTCTGACAATGAGTGTGCTACATGTAGATTAGATTACTGGGATAAAAAAGACCCAAAAATTGACTAGGTAAAGTGTGTTCAATGCAATAAATGGAATCATGAAAATTTGTATTACCAAATTTTTTAAAAATATGTGTTAAAAATCGCGTTTGAAAAAAAGTGGTCCAAATAATCCGACTTTCCCTATTAGCTATCTCCATTGAAATTTCTATCGGTCACTGGAGATATCCAGTTTTTCAATGGAGAAAGTACTATCATTTATGTGGTAGAATACAACTATCATTTATTGCGCTATCATACACAAATATGAGAATAAGAACATTCGCGCAAGCGCCCTGCGCCGTCTTACGAAATTTCGTCTTAGGAAATTTCTGGTCACGTGTCCTGACGCGGGTTCAGAAGTTTTTGCCCATTCCGAAAAAAGTGCGCAACGCCGCTAAAGAAGCTTTCACTAAAAAAAAAGTTGCGCAACGTTGTCGAATATGTTGAGAGTTACGAGTTGCGCGCTAAATGTAGTTTAGTGGAAACGCGGCTTTAGGAGTGTTACCTTCAGCAGCAATATAGCTTCACATTCAGCAGCTTACACCAAGCTTCAAAAAGTTTGAAAGTTGTATACCGATTGAGCTATAACTTTGACACAAATTGCGATCCGCTTCTAGAATTGTTTCGCCGTTGTGAAATTGTTCATAAAACCACAATATGTTAGAAATACGATGTCACCGATATATATGACTGAAATTTAATCAAGAAAAATGTTCAACGTACTATTTTCTTATCTTATTATTGTATCAAAACAAAGCTTTTCCAAAACAAAGATATAGTAAAACTATTGCACATTATTTTCCCTTATTCCAAATGACCCATATCATTTCTTTTGCATTTATTACAGAAATAATGATTTATGTCAGATTTCCTGTAACGAAATTCCTCGGATTCTACAGATTAGAGGACGACCTTTTTTATCTTTTGATCTCTCTAGTAAATAATTGCATAGGGAAAATAAAATATAATAAAAAGACTATTTTCTTTTTGGTAAATAATGCCATCGAATATTTATAGGACATTTTTAGCATATTGTACAGATATCATGTTGTTTATTATTTGACTTTATTATGGGTATAAAATTTTTGGTAAAATAATACAACTGGTTATTAATCAGGTTCATTTTGTTTGTTGTCCTGATACGAGTATTACGTATACACACATACACATAATATTATATTTATCGTGTAAAAGTATAAGCGTTATCATAGAATTT
>NJDC01007148.1:0-23762 GCA_002245475.1 Calephelis virginiensis | reverse complement strand
GCCGCCTAGAGACACCAAAGGTGGTAATGGTGCGTAGCCAACCTGAGGCCGGGATGTTAGGCCTCGAGCAAAAGTAAGTTTACCGGCTACCTTACCCTCCAAACCGGAACACGTCATGACGTTATGGCGGCAGGAATAGTCAGATGTCACGGTGTTAGTGACGGTAAGTCTGTGCTCACCTTTTACGAGCTGCCTGGCAGGAAGGCAGGTGGTCTATTCTGCAAAGGAGCCCGGACCAACACAGGGATGGTCTTTTTTTATATAATTAATATGGGACCACCTCAAAATCATCACATGCCTTTTTTGGCATTGGCCGAGTAATATATAGAAACTATACAATCGAGTTTATAACATCTTCTTTTAAAAGTCAGCTAAAAATAGTAGCTTCATTAAATGAACCTTCTGTTTTACAAGCAGAAAATCAAAAACTTTTACAGTACAAACGTTGAGCTATCACGTAGGAATCTCGGAACTGTCCACTTATAGCCGAGTACAGGCTCGCGACGTGTCGGCAGTTTCCTGGCTTTGATTCACGTTTATTTTCAACTTTTATTTCAATGAAACCTAGAAGTTACTCGTTTATGAAAACTAACTGTTCGAACTTATTTTTGAACTTTGGTGTTTAACGGTTCAGCACATTTTATGTTCAGCTCATAAATTTCAAAGTTCCGATTGCCAAACTTGCTTTTTTATTATTTTTTTAATCTACTCTCAAACCCATAAATTTAACAGTGACAAAACTTGTACACTTAGCTTTTTCTCATTAAGCAGTAGAGTGTTAATTTGGTTTAAAATACAAATGGCCAACAATATACTCTATTTACCTTTTATCACTATTTCTAACCTACTTCAAAATACAGGAGGTTCTAAATTCGACTGTTTGTTTTCTTGTATATTTGTTTCAAGATTACTACGCCAGTTAACAACCGAATTTGAATTTTTTTTTGAAAGGATAGGTCATGATTTTAAGGTGGTCTGTATATAATTAATTATTACCTGATCAGTGGTTTATGAGTAATAGATAATAATGGACATAATTTTGTTTCTGTTGACCTCATACATACATAATATATCCATACATATCTTCACGCCAAGTCGTTTACGTGGTAGGCAGTGAGCATCGAGTGCAAGACCTCACAATCCTGATAAACCTGTCTAGCTTCCTTCACATTCATTACCCTTTTGACCCTTTGAGACTCTTGACTTCATCATTGATGTATCGTAAGAACATTAGGTAGCAAACTTTCAAAAAAAAAGAATCGTCAAATCGCGACAATATACTACCTTATTACCGTTACTAGGTACCATCAGTTCAGTTTTACTGGAGCTTAATTATGTTGTGACTAACAATTAATATCCTTACATCCTTATCACAAGGAACTAACCAGAACTATAACCAATCCACCTTGGATTAGTCGAAGGTATTTTTTAGTCCTATGACATTGCAGCATTGCATTCTGAACTTAACCGTAGTACAAAATACATTATACCTTTGGAAAAGATATAAGTATTTTCATATGTATCCCTGACAATGTGGGCAGAGGCAAAAGTACCCACCAGTCGAAGATACTAAGTCCCACTGTCATAGGTAGCATACCTATCGACAACCGAGTATAATATGTCTAGTCCCGGGCAATGTTTTGGTAGAAAATTGAAAAAAAACATATTTTAATTGTGTTGCCCAACCCGGGGAATTAAGATTAAAAAAAGATTAATTAAAAATTCAAATTTATGTAAAATGAAGTTCGTCGTAGCAGATGATATCCTATATGCACATACATATTATAAACACATGACGGGCATATATATATATTGTATTATATGTCATCTAAGAAATGCCAATAGCGCTCATACAAGTGACTAATTAATTATAATACCCATCTAAATCCTGGAGCTATTATTACATCCGCTGAATATACACATTTAGAAGTGATAATTAATAATTATAATTAAACGCAAACAGCCCTTTTGTTTGGGAAGTACGCATATGCTTCAGAACGTATGATATATATAGCAATATGTTTGTGAGAGTTTGACGATGCGATTAATAACAAGCACAAAAACCCGACAACGTTAAATGTAACAATACATTTCGGAAATTTTAGTTTGATGTTAGGCCTAGTGTGATTTATACATAGGTAGTGACTACTCTACGGATTACAGAATTTTTTTTTGTCTTAGTGCTCTATTTATACATTGATTTTGTTAACATCTTTAATTATTTATGCGGGATACCTACCTACTTACTCACGATCTATTTTTATTCTATTGACAAATAAAAAATAAATAAATGAATATCCCGTATATTAAAAATGTTAATAATACGCGAAAATTTAAGTTTAAAATCATATTGATTATGTTATTTCTTTCGAGCATGAGACAACCCTCTAGATATTATGAAAGGTAATAAAATATTGATTGTAAAAAAGCTCGACTACATCAAAAGAACAAGAAATTAAAAAAAAGTAATAAAACGAACAAAACAAGCTCAATGGTTTGTTAAAGTAATAGTTTTATGAGCAAAACTTACATAGACAAATTATAAATTCGTCGCAAAATAGAAGATTAACATTTAGTGCCTATTATTCCCAAGGAACCACATAAAATTAAACGCGTACTTTTTTTCTGACCTCTTGCCTGGTAGGCACCAGGCAGTTTGTAAGAGGCTGGTAAATGTTTAATGGGCTATCAAGGAAAACGCTGGTGGAAGAGTGACATGCTACAACTTGAGCATGTAGAAATCTATCTTAGTGCCTAATGCTGCTGTTATAATGACAGAGTTTCTTATCATCAGGAAAGCTGCGTTATTTGTTCCCTATCTTATCCAAAAAATGTAAGTGAATAAAGCTAGGATATGGGAGAGTCTTTTAAGTATACTTAACATTGTTGAAATGAAATGAAACATATTCTACCACTTTGTAATGTGCAAATATTTAATTTTTGTTTAAGTTGAATAATAATAAATATTCCTGGACAAGTTACACAAATTGAATCTAACCCCAAAGTAAGCAAATCTGGGGGCACAGGAGTGCCCCCGCCAAGACGAGCCAAGCGAAGTGCAAGCGCAATACCTACCTTTTCTCGAAGCGGTTCGTCGTATTTTTGAACCTTCATAACTTGAGTTTGGATTATAACAGATAAACAAAATTTTCGGGATATGATGTAAGTAGTAGACTTAATAAATCTCTAAAGTTTTAATTGCATAGCTCTTATACTTTAGATTTTATTGATATCTGAAATACCCTGATTTCGTCACTCACTCACTGACTGATGATCAACGAAATTCTTAACGTACTTCCTGAAGTCCTAGAAAGCTAAAATTTCGTATGTAAGCTAGTATGATAGTAGAACATATAATTATATGCTTGTGTTATGGGTGTTAGTCAACGATTCTAATACATAGAAATACTTAAATAGATACCAGAATAAATTTAATAAACACCCAGACCCGGAAATGTAGACATTTAAATGTTTACCACACAAAAACCTGCCGCCGTCGGGAATCGATACCGAGCCTTGCGGTTGGTCAGTGTAGTTAGGCGTGTACGCTAGCCACTCGACCAAAGAAGCGGTTAAATAATACGAAATACCTATTTATATGTATTTTAATATTTAAAGTTCTTATTTACTAAGTACAAGCTTCATTATTTAATACATACAATTTTAAAGGTAGATTAATTTTGATTCTGTCTACCGTACACTATCACCGTTTCCATACCTAGCCTGTCAGAAGAAGAAACAGCAAAACAAACTCCACGGCAAATATGACTTCTCCAATTAAGCATATTATATTTATAATTATGACAATGTTTCATTTATATATGTTTTCCTGCAAGAAAATATTTTACTTATATGTTTTCTCGAATAGTTAGTCGGACTTTCTTTCCAAATATTTTGGATTATTCTTTGAAATGTAAGTATTTTAAAATAATCAGAAATTTGGTTATATAAAGTACGAATGGACAAGCAATAACATTATTTTTCTACACATGTAGTTTTGGATTAAACACATGCTGTTCTTACTATTTCTGAAGTGAAACGAATGATGTTTTTTTTACAAATACACATACAGCCATTATATATAAACAAAGTAAAGGGAAAATTAATGTTACACTTTAACATTAAAATGAGATATTCTTTAATCTAGCGGGATCTGCTACAACCACGGCAAGAATTTTATAGTATCGGTATAAAGGAAGTAGTCGTTATCATGATCAACGATATTACGACCATTAATGTACTTAAGCCACTTCCGTTATATGGATTAATTACAAACAAAAAGGACCTGATTCTCTTTTTAAAGTGTTCAATTTAAATATTTACTTTTACAATTAAATTGTAAAAACTAAACGATACCATTACCAATTTTAAAATAAAACTATACTCGTACATTACTAACGATTCCGTCGAACTTCGTCCTACCCGTTTCGTTTGAATGAGAAAACCTAAAATGTTTCCTAGTAGTTTTTTTCTTTTTTTATCTCTTTTTCCCTAGACTTCCACAAATAATTCAAAATCAAAATTAGCCAAATTGGTCCAGCTGTTCTCAAGTTTTAGCGAGACTAACGAACAGCATTTGATTTTATATATAAGACTACCTGTTGTTCCACCCGTTCAGCTTGTGTGAGAAAAATTAAAATATTTTCTCGCAGTTTTTGCCTTTTTCTGTCCTTTCAAACCTTCTATATATATATACTGATTAGTAACTTCCTGTGTTAGAATTAAAGTTAAATATGATTATAAAAATGTTACTAACTGATATTACTAATAATTTAATACGATAGCCAATTCGGTTCCCGCGGGATCTAATAAAATCGTTTTAAAATACTGAGCATAAAACACAAAAAGGCTAATCAACAGTAAATTAAGATAAAATAAACTTTTCTATTAATAATTTAAACTAGAGTAACAATTCTGTTGGCAACAAATTCCAAATAGAAAAGTCCTTTAGGGTATGCGCATTCAAGCGGCGATTGACACGAATTATGAAAGGCCCTTTGATATAATTTCAAAGGGACCGGTTGCACTGGCCTTCTACTTTCTAATCAATTTTATCTTTGATGTTTTGACGTTCCCATATTTCTATGGAATGACAGCTTAAATACTGGTAAATACTTGTAACAGTTTATTCAATGGAAGGAGTAAAAATAGAGAATATTAGTCTTGATATGTGGTAAGCGAACGTGCAATTGGTTGTCTTGTTAAGAGTTGTTTTTTGGAAGGACTAATATGTTGCTAACCTCGCAGTCTTTACAACTTCACCGGGCTTTTGGGCCGAGTAGAGTGCTGAGCCCGAGACATCATTATTTAGATGGATTGGACTGTTTTCTACAACGTCAACAATAAGGGCTGCCTCCCGGGAAACCGTAACTCGACTTAGTGTTGCGTTCTGGTCACTGGGTGGACTTGATGGAGGAACAGTGGAGGCTCGTCCCTTGGCGTTAGATGCCGGGCGCAAGAGTCGGTCTCAGCAACAGTGTAGTGTAGTGTCCTGTGTGTGGAGGGAGTCTCGTTTTTGATGCGGTTATTGGAACCGAAGGATCCGATAAGACGTGACTGTTAAGAGATAATCGACGCTTTTGGCACAATGGAAGTTATTGGTGCGTCGATATTTTTTGGCCGGCGTCCATACACGTATGTTCATGTAAAGTGTCTTGTAACACATAATACGATAATGGCGAGGAATGCCTTGACTAGTAATGGCTGATTGCAATGGGAGAATAATAAGATAGCCCAAATCATTAGATTTTCAGCAGCGAACAATGAGGTCATCACATCCCGATGCAAGGATTTGGCACTTTTCAAGCAGACGTACGTCTTCTGAGCCTGTATCATGAGTTGGTATAGATTACGTTCAGCAAGTTACGTGTCGAAATCTATGACACTTTTGGTCTGAAATTGTGCTTCTCTGAGTTACCAATAGAGGCGCTGTTCAAAGTTTTAATACAAATATACATGTTTTTTGGAGATAACACTTGTATCCACTGTATACTTTATTTAACACTTTCTAGCCGACCGGTTTCACCCTTCACGGCATCATCAGGGCTTTGAAACTGTTTGTTTCAAACGGTTTACACTAATTACAAATGTTAGTGTACTTACAAGTGTTATCCCCAAAAAACGTGTATATACAAGGGAATTCCACCAAGTGCCGACGATAGCAAGTATAGATTCTATTAATACAAATAATTTACAGAGACGGTAGCGAGTGTAGTAAACTTGACAAGCCGTACACTCGTGGTAAGGGCCCTGTAGATTGTATATAACTCAAGAAGTCAAGTCCGACGCCCTACCACTAGCCCACAAAGGCGATTATTATTCCATATTCCATCCTTCCTAGTTTATTCTTAACAACAAATCGAACAACTACATACGAGCATTACTACTATTTTTTGCGCATCGTATGTTTTCTTATAACATTTACTTCCTCTGAAGCCTTTGATATAATTTCAAAGAGGCTGGCTTTGGCTATCTAATCAGTTCATCTTTGATGTTCCGAACTTTCGTACCACTACGAAATGACTGCGAAAACAAGCCTACTAATAATATTTTTACGGGATATAAAGAAAGAAAAGACATGCTTTTAATCATAATTAATATGTGTCTATATATGCAAAATGTTATAAAGTCTTAAGACGGAAATAAAACAAAAAACGCAAGATGCGTTACTTAACGTTTTAGCGTATTAAATAGGAACACGGCAATACCTATAACCTTGGTTACGTAGAAAAACAAATTTATTTGATATTTTCCATCGTCGGCGTTTGGTAAAACTTCCAAATATTCATATTTTTAAATGAAGAAACACTTGTACTGTTTTACGTATCACTTATAATTTATCATTTTATAAATAGCCTACCGTTTTTAAAAATTACAAGTGATACGTAAAACAGTACAAGTGTTTCTTCATTTGAAAATATGAAAAAACAAATAAGCAGAAATCTCTACTTATGGTAAAAGACAATCGTCGCCTGTAGACAACATGGATGACACTAGTGAATTAAGTAGTTTCGTATTTTAAATCACAGAATACCACAATGGATTTCTGGATTCGGTCTCGATGTTCAAGGTTCGCGTTAGAAGCTATGCAACAGCTTAAATATGAAAAACAACATTTTAAGTTTTCCTATACAAATAGAAGGGGTGGAACAAAGTTCGCCGGGACAGATAGTACCTAATAAATATGGATCCCAAAATATCTAACTACGTTTTGTCTGAATTGGTCAATTCAAATCGTGGATATATTTTATCGTAATAACATTTCGGTCAATAAATGTGTAGGCTAGTATAAATGTTACTTAATTTAGTATCCTGGCCACGCGGTAGAGTATCAAGTCAAGTACAAAGATAAGAACGGGCGACAGAGTTTCGTGCGGATTGACGAATGGTGCTAATTCTTTTTTGTCATCTTATTTTCAGGAGAAGTTTCATATAAAAAACATGTTCATAGGATAAGGTTTGTTGCATCACAGGATAACGTTCGTTCGGTCAGCCGAAAACCAATAATGCTATTTTATAATTCTAATTAATTTATCTTTGATAAATTACGTTAACTTGACACAACATTAATGTTTCTGTAATACTACAATATGATGTTTCTAAAATGTTTATCTTTATTTATGTATTTCCTACATAGAACTTAGCATACAAGGATCTTAAGCAAACCTTTTGTCGGTAAGGTCAATACAGACTATATTATTAGTATTCAACTCAGCTATCGTTTCACAATTATGTTTTTGATGAGATTTAAATTATGTGAAGGCAACAACTTACAATTTCATTCGTGACGCTTTTAAGCCTTAGCTAAACAGAGTGAAAGTTAAAAAGATTGGCATAATTACTAAAGCGTAGAGCCGTCTGTAAATTGCTGCTTATATTATATTCTCTTTTACGTGATATTGGGAGCACTTTACCTACTTAACAAATTAATTAAGTATCGAAATTTTTTACTCACTACATATGATGAAACAAAATCCCCTGCAGCATCTGTCTGTCCGTGGGTGACATATTCGAAAGTTACTAAACGGATTTACATACGGTTTTCACCAACAAAGTAATTCCTGAAGAAGGTTTAGATGTTTTTTATTCTCGTAGCAAGAGACAGCGAAAAACACCGTGGTCGTGCGGGTCTCTCGGATGAATAGACCATCTGCCTTCCTGCCAGGCGCTTTGTAATAGGTGCGTAAAGGATAAATGGATCATTACTAATAACACTGTCCTACAGAAACAAATTTTTGGTTTAGTGCATCTCTATTCGCATCTGTAGTCCGTAAAGTAGGTGGTATGAATTACATTGTTGCTGTTAGATATCAGCTGACAGCTCTAGTTTATTTACAATTCTCATTTTTACTTTTTTCTGGTTTTATTTGAAATCAGTTCGTATTAAAACTACTTTTATGACATCACTTAAAAAGTCACTCAAAAGTTTTTCGAAATGTATAATTTCCAAATAAATTAATGTTTTCTCTAAAATATGTGTGGATGGAAGTAGGTACCCGAGGAGACCAAGGCTGACATTTCATGATCAGATCACTTGGATATTATGCCAGGGTGGTGTCAAGAGTCTCCGAAACCGGAGTGCTTGTATGAAAAAGGTAATGAATGTGAAGGAAGCAAGACAGGCTTGTAGGGATTGTGAGGTTTGGCACTCGGTACTCTCTACCAAGTAAGGGACTTTTCGTGAGAATATATGCGTATGTACCTGGGTCGGACCAATCTCCGTTTTGGAGTCGCTCAAAATTGGCCATTCATCGTTGTGATTATAAAGAATAGAAGTATACTTGCAGTCATATTGTGTAATTCGTATCGTACATATTTTTTTGGGGTAAGACAGTGAAGCAACATACGTTTCAGGATAGTAAGATATATCTTTGATAATTAAACAACATAGATGTTGTTGGTGCGTTGCAGTCCCATGACTGGGTTTTAGGTCTTTATCAATGTTTTGTATCAAGCGGTACTTACATATCTGAACAAAATAAAATGAACAATTTAAAATGTCCTTTTAAAAAATACTATTGTAGCGCAACTCAGGATTCGGGAAAGACGATGAGAAGTAAACGGATTAGACCAACTATAACTCCTCAGAACAAAGTCTAGTAGACCCATACTGTATATTACCTAGCTCCACACAAACATATACACTCTATATTGCTTCAGTAGTACCAACAGCTAAAAAACACTCAAAGTATATATATCCGTTTTTCATGGTTGAAAAAAGAATATACCTACATATGCAATAGTCGTGTAAGTATATATATCTAAAATAAATAGAAATATTTTTTACCGGAAAATTGCAAACTAATAATTTAATTTTAGTTCCAGTATGGATTTCCGCAAAGCAATGGGTTGTTCAGCAAATTACTTACTCATTATTTCCGTACTTAGAGACATCAATTAACATTTAATCTATCATTTAGGCACAGTTTTTTAAACGGAAATTAGACTTATTGACTCATAAAAATATAATTAAAGTCTCTGAGTGTAGCCGTATTTTTTTTCTTATCTTCTAAACATTCCCTGGACTTGACCAAACAATTCAAAACCGCTTAGAACATAGAACATAGTATAAAAACCCCTCTTTTATATGTAAGGTGTTAACTGAAAACGAGCGATACAGTACCTACTTACACATTTATTCTAAATCAACAACCCTTTGTAAGCCTGAGGTAATAGAACCCTTACCCTTTTCCCAGAGGTCACATAGATAGGAAGTTAGTATAGTTGTCAGTTGAAACTGTATTTTGAAGGTGTTTCTAGGAATAACATTTTCAGGTTATGTCTACCTTTTCTTTTTAACGAGTGGAAATCCTCATGGATACCCGCCACTTTCGAGGAAAGTGGCGGGCTATGCCGGACTCCTACCGGCTAAAACCACTCGGTGACCGTCCTCTGTGCGTATCGGGTGACTGCGGGATCTCCGAAGAACGCACCGCTGTCACCCTTACACCTGCCCGAAGGCTCATCCGTTCAGAAGCCTCCCCCTTCTGATGGCATCACTTTGACGACAGCAGCATGGGGTCACACCATGCTATGCTGCCTCACGTCCCGGGCTGCTTTATAAGTCAACTGACACCCCGATCAGTTGACTCACAGCCCCAACCCCCTTTTAGTCGCCTCTTACGACAGGCAGAGGATACCGTAGCCCTATTCGTCGCCCGGTACTACAGGGCCTAGGTCATGCCTACCTGGAGAACTTAGTCATAGTCCTAGTACCTTTGATACATTAAACTTTGCCCTGCTTGGTAGGTAAACAGTTCAACTAACTCGTGTATTTTATATTGAACTAATATTTCAATTGACGAAATACATTTTTTTTATAGTATGATAACCGACACAGCGAACTTCAATTGCTTGATATTAAGATCTTTTAACTGTGTTTACGGATTGAGGTTTTTCCTATTTTCCCCACAGTTTTCCGGACACAAAAAAATGGAAACAAAAAAAGATCTAGCAAAAGTGGTCTATTCGTTCAGTCGTGATGCGATGGCACAGCGAATTGGGGATTTATTTTTACTTAAGTACTAACAGTTATTATGTAGTCCATTAATAAGGTTAATAATTAAACATTATTTTTGCTAGTTTACTCGCAGTTTTTCTTATAAAATGTAAAACATCGAGAGATGAAATGAAACTTATTTGTTTACGGAATATGTATGTTAAAAAGAGTTGTGACAAAGATATTCATTAAGACTACCAACATATTCTACTACGTATTTTTGTTTTAGCACTTGCCCTGTGCCCCCTGCACAAAACATGAATTTCTATAAATTTTAAAGTAAGAAAAAATTTCGCCCCAGACGAGAAATATGTATAATACGTTACGAGAAACGAAAGTTATGGCCAATCTAAAATGTGAATATACCCGCGTTAACGGGTTAAAAAGGAATTAAAAATTTCGCCACGGGACTTGAATCCTCAGTAGCTCAATTGGTTAGAGCATTCGTCGGCTTGAGACGAAAGGTTACAGGTTCAAATCCTGTCTGGAGCGAAAATTTTTGTTACTTTAAAATTTATAAATATTCTACTACATTGTGGTGTGCGCAAATATTTAATAAAATTTAAAGAAACTTAATGTTTATTTTAACATTTAAATAACTACACTTATTTATATTTTTAACACACGGTCGGCCAACACAAATTGGATTTTTCCAATTTTCTAATAAAAAAATGTTGGTCGGGATTGGAAATGTGCCCGGTTGGCGATAGGCTTGCCACCTATCACATTGTGGGACTTAGTGTCTTCGGCTTGTCGTGGGTGCCTTGGTTGTACCTCTGCCTATTTCTTCGGGGATATGGGCGTGAAGATACTAATAAAAAAATATTTATATGTTTAATTTTTAAGGTAGGTATGTCATGTTATAAAGGTGGTCCCAAATTTGAACGAGGTATTTATTATTGTATCTGCTTACTAAGATGATTTAGAATTTAAAATTGGAGTTGTGTTTTTACTGATAAATTATTTTAAGCACACGACATGTAAATATTAAGCTTCTTACGTAAAATTTCGAAAACGACGATTCTGAACACTACCATTTTTCCTAAACTATATTTACTCTAATTATAATTCTGGACTTTCCAGTTTATTGGTGCTATCTAACGGAAGCTAGCGCTGATAAACGCTTCCTATCCAAGCATAAAAAATCTATCGAGTTGTATATTTGTACAATTTGTTTTTGACCAATCTATTCTTATATTTAGCAAATATAAAATCTAAAATCAAATTAACTGGTTTCACCAGACTTCCCACCTTTCATAGGTTCCACCTTGATTCGTGATTTTTAGGTACGGGTTATAAATAACTTCATTTTTAGTATGTTATATTTTTGTGAAAACTTTCAAGAATAAGTTTTATGATTTTGTTTATATGAAACGAAATGTCAAGCAAGCGATGTGAGCGCGGTAAGTAATAATTATTAAAAATCTTGCGTTCAGCGTTTTTAATTGAAATAAATAGTTTTAAAAATAGATTGCTCATTTCCATTATTTTTTTGAAATATAACTAAACTTATTAAATTTCGCCGTTCTAAATTATCTTTGATGATTAAAAAGCAATTTTAATTTAAATAATAAAGCGCTGTAACTGCAAAAAGCCACCCAATTATTTCAGCATGACATATTATTAACTTGATAATTATTTTTTGAAAGATAGCAAATGATTCCGAGACATTTCCACATTAATTTTATCAACTGCTTTTACTTGTACTTTTGAGTTAAACTTAATAATTCATACATTTTCGCCTATGTTGATATTGTTGATAGTCGTATTGTCAACATATATTTATAAAAAATATACATTATTAAATCCATATATCTCAAAAAACAATATTTGGATCATGATAAAATTAATATGGTAACTAGTCGTAATCATGACATTTTTTCTAATGAAGGATAACCAGAACCGGTTTGTTATTGGGCAAATATTTACCTAATAGACATATAAAAAGCATCAAACTGCGAGTTTAGGGTTTTATTTTCGTAAAACTGTCTTCGAACATTTGCATAAAATCTTTCTCGTCAATAACCACTCCACTGTTTTCTGATAAAGTGTGTTTTAATACTGCAACAATGCACACAAATGAGCACAGAGTTAAATATATCTTTAAACGAGTATGTCATCTGATATTTTGTGTTTGTAATTCTACTGTAATTAATATGTTTCTTGTTTGTGATTTGGATTACTTACGAAATGTTTGTCAATTTAATCTATTAGTGAAAGGATTGTGAAGCCAAGTTAGGATCTTTAAAGCTCCAAGATAGTAAAAAAAATATAACAACAAACGAATCATAATTTGTTTAAAATTTTGTTTACTTATTGTAGGTAAGTTTTTTTTTCTCGTATTGGTTCCTTACACCAACAATTTATGCCTAAAAATCTCTTTTTCAACCAAGTCTTTGAGGCGGTTGTTGGTTTATGATGTTTATACCATTAACACTATGACCCTCACTAGCTGATATAGTTTTGCACGAACTCGTCAGGATTGATACCACCACCAATAACGTACAATACATCCTTGGACAAATTATGTACACAAATTGATACTCCTCAGTGAGCTATGCCCTTGCTCAAAAATTAGTCTACGATATTTATTTGAAGTTATACGAGTTATATACGAGAGTGAAATTTTGAGATCTGTCACACAAAAGTTAGAAAATGAAGTTGCAGAAGAAAGCGAAATTTTTAGATGCGCGCGCGCCTGCTTTAGGTACATGTTTCTACATTCTCACACGTGATTTAGTGACATACAAGTGCAATTTATATCGTTTCCGTGAAAATTTTTTTTTTCAACTAGGTGTTTTTTTACAAATATCCAGACCCGAAAATATGGAAAGAGCAGTCTAATATCTTGAGAGTATTTAAATTTGTTGTATTGTTTTTAATATAAATACAATATTGGATAGGTATTTGTTTTGAATTTAATATATTTCCAATAATAATTTTATTTTAATACATCTAATATGTTTTCCTGAAATATTCCTATATTACATGTTTAAATACCTACATTACTAACATTTTCTGTTATGTGAGTCATCAAACTTGCAAACAGGTGAAAAGGGGCACAACAAATAGCATATAACTATATGATTTGCGACAACGGGTTCTAAGTGGTACTTTATAACAAACTTTATTTATTAATTGACATACAATCATTTAACACATAAGTCCTGTAACAGCATTTGTCCTACTGTAAACATGAAGATTTAAGGCATGGGGTTGACATGTCTTTGAACAAAACCCCTCTAAAACATAAGACTAAAAAAAAAGATTTAAGGCTAAGCACATTAAATGTGTTTAATAGACGATTTTAGGGTAATCGACTAAGAATAAACTTGTTATAATGCTGACACCTTAAAATATGTGTTGTATTTTTTTCTAAAGCATCTATTTATTGTAAAAAGTGGCCCAATTTCCTCGTGTTGGTCCGGGCTCCTTTGCAGAATAGTCCACCTGCCTTCCTGCCAGGCAGCTCGTAAAAGGCGAGCACAGGCTTACCGTCACTAATATTGTGACATCTGACTAGGTGGTTAAGTTTTGCAGCGACTCGCCTGGATTGATACCATCGCTTAAACTATTCCTGCCATAACGTGAGTGCTAGTCGTTGAGGTGCGGGAACGGTTCAGGGGATAAGGTAGCCGGCAAACTTACCTTTTCTCGAGGCTTTATATGCCAACCTCAGGTTGGTAACGCACCATTTACCACCCGTAGTGTCTCTAGGCCGCGTGAGTTTCGTAGCATTAGGAAATCCTTCTGCTTATTTCCTTATCATCAAAAAAAATATCGTGAGAAAAATATATGTGAACAGCATACAGCATATTGGCCAACATTCATCAAGATCGCATCGTAAAACTGTACATCTTATAAGCCTTGTTAATTGTTACTAAGTACATCGAGGTGCATTTTGTATCAAATGTGATCCCAAAGTCCTTTAGAGTTTCTAACTCATAGGTACAGACTCCACAAACATTATAGGTACAGTGATTCTCAAGATAAGATTTAGTTTGTTTTCTATGCCCTACTTTGAAAATCGGTCTAAATTCGGTTGAAATCTGCTAAGATCATCGGATGTGTTTATAGTATGGTAAATTTTAAGGTTATCTGCTTGGAGAAGGAAATGACATAATTTAAAACAATTGGTTATATCATTAATAAGTAAAATGAATAGGTCCTAATATTGATCTTTGTGGTACTGCAGAAGTAACTCAATACAAAAAAAAAGTATCTTCAAAGCCCATATCCCCGAAGAAGTAGGCAGAGGCACAACCAGGGCACCCACGATTAGCCGAAGATACTAAGTCCCACAATGTGATAGGTGGCAAGCCTATCGCCAACCGGGCACATATCCTATCCCGAGCAACTTTTTTTTATTATAAAATTGAAAAAACCCAATTTTCTTTTTGTTGCCCGACCCGGGAATCGAACCTGGGACCTCATGCAGTCAAGTCCGACAACTGAACCGCTAGACCACAGAGGTACAGAACTCATACAAATTGGGTTTATAGCCATAAAAGCAATCTTTTTTGTTTTTTATAAGAAACAAATGACTTGAGCCAGTGCCACAAGTTACCCCTGACATCGACCAGTTGATTTTGAAAACTTACTCGTTTATCAAGAAATGTACCTTTGTAACCAAATTTTACAAAAACCTAAAAAAATGTGATAATTGTTACAGGCGAATGCGAAGTGAAACATTGAGTGTGAGAAATTACAATGTAATAACTAGTGGTGTGGTAGTACGTATATTGTGATAATAACAAATGAATTCCGTCGAAAATATGACGATATTTTTACGTAAGTATCTTATTTTGTATATGATATAAATCTTTAAATGTGTAAACCCCTAATTAATGTTGTGGACGTACTTAGAGATGTCAAATGTCTTTTAATTACTCTTTGAGTAGACATTTTCAGTACAAAAATTTGAAATAATAAAATATGAAATTTAATACTGATTGATGACTCGGACGTTAGAATCTAACAGTTGTACTCGGAGACCTCAATTATCTTTAAATCAGTCATTATTTCAACATTTCCTAAACGAAAAGTGAAAATGCATCTTCCGTCCTAGTACACAAGCTTTTGCAATTTTCCATCAGGATAGTAGAAAATACACAAAAAGGAAAAGTCAAAACCGACTGAAGTTAAGCTTCATCAACATACCTATTAAGTTAGGTAGTAACACTGTTGGCGTGATACGAGATTAATCAGATAAACCAACAAACAACGAAATTCACAAATTAAAATTATTTTGAGTGAATGAGTCTTGCTATATGTTAATTTTCAGATATTACGCACAAAACAAAATGTTATGCACATTACTCACGATTTGTTTTATTATATAAGTATTTGTTTTGCGCTTATTATCCTAAAATTAAGATAAAGTAACACCTGGTAACTCAAAATATTTTTTTTTGTTAAATTTTGATAAAATGTTGATAAAACTATCCTATTTGTTAATCCAAGTTATCTTCTATGTGTGCCAAATTTTCTGAAAATCCGTTCAGCGGTTTTTGCGCGAGGGAGTAACAAACAAATATACAAACTTTCGCATTTATAATACTATTAAGATAAAAAAAATTACAAAGCAGATATACAATGCGAATGTAGATGGATGTAGCTACCCAGGGAGAGCAAGGGTGACATTTCACGATCAGATCAATTGCATATTATCCGAGAGTGGTATCAAAAGTCTCCGAAACCAGCGTGTTTGTATGAAAAGGGTTATGCATGTGAAGGAAGCAAGACAGGTTTGTCAAGATCGTGAGGTCTGGCACTCGATACTCTCTGCCTACCACGTAAGGGACTTGGCGTGAAGATATGTTTGTATGTATGTATGTAAAAAAAAACAAAGTTTCAAGTTTGTGGAAACAAGTTGGAGAGCTCCAAGTGAGTGGGTGAACTTGTACATCACAAGTAGTTTTTAGGACGCGACTCAGATTCGTAAGATTCAAAAACACCGAATAATTTGAAACCAACTTAGTTTCACCCTCCAAATGATTCCAAATTCGAACGTAATAGCCAATGTTGACACCTACCATATTTATTTTATTCGCAAAAAGGTGGAGGGAGGGAGTATCTTGGAACAGAGAACACAGGAGTGCTACTCAACTTTCAGCTTCTTGCATTTTTCTTATTTATCCCCGTCAAGTTTGTTTGTACCGTCTTTAATGTTTTGAATTATTTCAAGTTCTTAGAGTTTGTGGTTCTGTTTTAGTGTCTGCCATTTTTCCACTTCCAGCAGTAAAAGATAAATTTTAATATACGACTTTTACCTTAAACACATATTAGCGGAACATTGTCGCATGATATTATATTCTATCGGACGCACCAGTTACTATTCCTATCTGTAGATCCGTCTGCAAGTTCGTTATGTTAGGGAATAAAAAATACTTAATGTTGTTTTCAGATTTAACAATTTTGGTGGGTCTTTTCGTTGGTTCGCTAGCAACTAATACATGTTACATAGAAGAACAAATAAACAGCTGTATTTATACTGTAGTGTGTCAAAATTACGCGGGAACTGCTTCAAACTTACAATGTAGTAACAGTGATAATTTCTACGTAACATTTGTCATAGAAAATTCTAACGTCGATACCATCACAACTGGTTTCTTTGGATCCACTAATTTTGATTCTCGAGTTAGAAAAATAATTGCCAGAAATAATGTCTGGAGAAACATAGAAGAAACAACCTTTAGATACTATACTAAGACGCACATATTAAACTTATCTAAAAATAACATATACCGCCTAAAACATCTGGCTTTAAGAGGGCTAACTTATCTTGAAACACTAGACTTATCTGAAAATGAAATAGAAGAGCTCTTTCCATCGTCATTGAAAACATCGGAAACTGGAGAGTCAAAAATTGTAACCTTAAATTTATCTCGCAACAAACTTAGCTATTTGGCATCCGAATCATTTAGTTCAATGACAAATTTACGTCAAATGAACTTAAGCTACAACAGAATAAGCATTTTATCTGATGATATATTTACGAATTTAAAAAATTTGTCGCAACTTTATTTAAGTTATAATTATATCACTAGCATCAATATGACTTTGATTAATCTAAAATCGTTAGAAAAATTAGATTTATCTAATAATTTAATAACAAAATTAGCAGGGTTTGAACTAAATCGCTTATCATCTCTAAAAGAAATTAATGTTTCTCATAATTCAATTGTCAATATTGAATTAAACTGTTTTAATACTGCTTTTAATTTAGAGATCGTGGATTTGAGTAACAATCAAATTACGACAAAATTAGAAAATACAATGTTAATAAATAATGTTAAACTAAGCTACTTAAACTTACAAAACAATCAAATCAGTAAAATTGAAGGTAATTTTTTTAAACATACTGTATTAAATTATATGAATATTCGTAACAATACGCTATCAATTGATATAGATAGTAAAACATTTTCTGGCCTTGCTGGCATACGAGAGTTAGACTTAAGCAGTCAGCATATATCAACGTTACGCGACTTCTCATTTTCCGAAATGTCTGCCTTATCGTTTCTTAATTTATCTAACAACTACATAAATGTTATTGAAATGCAAGCTTTTAGTAACTTAACATCAATCACAATCTTAGATCTATCTTATAATAACTTAATAAATATAGAGTTTTTAAAAGACTCCATGCCCATGTTAACTAAAATTTATTTAAATTTTAATAACATTTTAAAAATAAATTCAGGTACGTTTAAAAATCAAACTCAGTTAGTTAATTTAAACTTAAGTAATAACAAAATTACATTGATTGAGCCAAATTCATTACCATTGATGAAACTGCAATATTTAGATATGACAGGTAATTTAATATCAGGAACAATTAAAAATAAAACATTTAGTCCGGCATTATATCTTAGATATTTAGATCTAAGTAATTTTAATATCACAAACATTGAAGACATAGCATTCATTGATTTACCAAATTTAGCAAAACTGAATCTTTCAAATAATCAAATAACCTCCATTGGATCTAAAAATTTTATAAATATTACTAACATGTATAGTTTAGATTTATCTAATAACAATTTGACAAGCGTGATTCTCAATAACACAAGCATAGGATTAAGAGCTCTTTACTTAAATCGTAATAAATTAACAAAACTGCCTCAGATGAATCTTGTCGGAGTTACCTATTTAGATTTGTCATATAACAATATCAATAATGTGTCAGCCGATATATTTTATTTTTTAAAAAATTTAACTGTTCTACATATTTCGCACAATAATATCCAATCATTTAATAATAAATACACTAATTCACTTACTGAAATAATAGATTTAGCATTGGACAACAATGAAATATCTGAAATAGATTTAAGTTATTTTAAGAACTTGTCTAGTTTAAGTATGAGAAACAATTCACTTACTTACTTAAATAACGCAATGCTCATGAAACTAATTTCTTTACAATATATGGATGTCAGTTATAATAAGATTAATGAGCTATTACCTGGTACATTTGAAAACACAATTGCACTTAAATTACTAAACATGTCATCTAACTTTATCTCTAAGATTCGATACGGTAGTTTTAAAGGGCTCTATAAAGTTGAAGAAATAGATATATCAAAAAATAAAATTGTTACAATAGATGTAGATGTATTTCATGAATGTGTGGAACTTAAAAAACTTATTATTGATTATAATTTTATACAAGTTTTTGATGTTGTCAAACTAATTCACATACTTCCAAAAATAACTAGCTTAAGTTTGGGAGGAAACAGTATATCATGTAAAGAGATTGTTCAACATATAAAAAACATAAACACAACCGATGTTCGCTATATTGAAGTTACTTCAATTAATAAAATATATCACGAAGATAATGTACATGGAATTAGATGTGGGGACTTCAACTATACTACGACAACAGAAGTACCTTCTGAAAAATTCGTAACAAGAGGATCGGAAACAGCTACTTTTATTTGGCTTTCAGTTTTATCTTTTATTGTTTTAATAATTAGTCTAGGTTTATTTTTATACAAACGGAGTTTTAACGCTGGTTTATATCCACACGATAACAGTCGATTACAATTACGAGGGTCCACAACTTCTTCTGCATTTAGTAGTGATTTACTAGAATAATGGATATTAATATATATAGATACTTAGATTAAGGTTATTGCAATTTATGATAAATGTAATGTTTCTAAATTGTATATTAAACATATTTTTTTTAATTTAATATGGTTTCAATAGACGTCCATAATATTTACCAAGATGCATTAAAAAGGTACTTGAGTTATGGAAGGAAGTTGGAAGTTTTACAGTCTTTAGTCAACTGAGGCCGCTCGAATTCATCCCGCGGGATCAGTTGACCTAATGAATGTTTTTATTCAGTCAACTGATCCCATTAATACAATTTATTAATGTTTTATACATACACGAAAAAGAGTGTTTGTCATTACTTTTAAGAAAACAGCTATAAACATATCAACGTATTGCGCTCGTATATAGAGCAGTTAAGGGTTAAACTAAACGTATTGTGTGAATATGACTACCTGAATTTAGCCAATAACGGACAAGAACCTTATCAAACTGGAAAGGTTTAAGTGTATCTTTTTATTTTTTGGTATTTCCCCATGTTGGCCCGGACTCCTTTGCACAATAGACCATCTGCCTTCCTGTGCCAGGCAGCTCGTAAAAAGGGAGCATAGGCTTACCGTCACTGACACCGCGACATGTGACTACGTGGTAGAGTCTCGCAGCGACTCGCCCGGATTGGTACCACCGCCTTACATATTCCTGCTACCATACTGTCACCGGTAAACTTACTTTTGCTCGAAGCCTAACATCCCGGCCTAAGGTTGGCAATGTACCATTTTCACCTTTGGTGTCTCTAGGAGGCGTTAATTTTTTATCATCAGGAAATCCTGGTTGTTTGCCTTCCAATATCATAAAACAAATTTAGTTGTGCATTGCCCTTTACGTTAAAGTTGTTAAAAATTATCTTATATGTTACTATAAATATAGTATTTTATGTTAAAAATATCAGTTTGTAAGACATATTTTTTTGTGAACAGTAAAAAAAAGTAAAAAAGTAAAGTGAACAGTAAATACAGATTTCTGTGAAATCTGTATTTAAATTTCTGTGAATGTGATTTCTGTGAAAATGGGATGAGTAAAAACATTTAATAAATACTATTCCTACACAGACTTTTTAATGTTGACTTCAGCTATTCCGTTAGAATCTTTTCATGTAGGGTCAGTTACTTTTCTATACTAGTATTATAAACAGGAAAGGTTTGATGTTTTGTTTGTTTGTTTAAAATAAATAGGCTCCGAAACTGCTAGATTTCAAACACTTTTTCACCTTTGGAATGCTACATTATCCCTGAGTGACATAGGCTTTGTTTCATCAAAATCAGTGCTGTAAAAATCAAGTTACGCAGTCGAAGCTGCGTGAAACTGTTAAGATAAATACTGTTAAGATTCGCATGAATTCGTTAAAGTAACCAAGCCTCGTCTTCCGTTTTGTGTGTGATTTTGACTAGTTATAAGTAAAAGTAATCTAAAGCTTATGGTTTGGAGTTTTTCTTTGGTTTTATTTATTGGTTTTTATTTGGTTGTGTCACAGATCACAGAAAAATTATTGAAGTTTTTTAATTTTCCTGTACCGTGAACTACTTAATTATTAATTAAGAATGACTGTAATGTAACTTAGTTTTAACTTAAACTAAAAGGTAAAGGTTTGATTTTAACTACCTTTACAAAGTTAGGCACATTTTAACTAAAGTTTTCGTTATTTCAGATAAGTACTGATAAGTTAAAAATTAGGTAATATTTATTTATTATTGTATTATAATAAAAGTTAGTTATTAGGCAACTGGCGGTTAAAATATTTACAATATTGATATTTACACTTAGTTTTCTATTTATATATAAAATAGTATTTTTTTATATGCAATGCAATCAAACCATGGTCTGTCATATTTTATCAAAAAGATTAAGAAAGCACTTCATTATTATCTTTTTTTCAAGTGGGATCAATTGACCAAACAAAAATAATGCAATTAATTATTTAGTCAACTTATCCTGCGGCATAACTTTGAGTTGGGATAAGTTGACTAAAAGCCCAAAAATTTACATGTTGCATATGATAGAGAGAAAACATCATGACAAGCATTTCGTAAATCAATTGTTATAAGCAAGGTCCATTCTAATTTCCATTTTCTATAATACTGGGTCAAATAGTATATAACTAATGCGTTGCAAACCTGAGTTTAGCGTGTCGCCTGCGTTAGTTGATTCAGAATTCTTTATTTACATGAATCATACAGACGATATTGGTGGATGTCTATGTTAATATAAAACTATCAACGGATTGGCTACGTAATGTAAGTTTTTTCAACAAACCTGTCTTCTGAATCGAAAGACACACACACACACACACACACACACGCACACGCACACGCACACGCACACGCACACACACACACATTTACAGAAGTTAGAAGTAACATATATCTTCGCCAAGGTAGGGGAAAATTTAAACATTATTACATCCTTTTCTCGGATTTTGATCAGGATTATACAAGACCATCTTGAAATTGTGACCTATCTCCCTAAGTAACAACATAGTTAAACAAACAAAATCAATAGGGGAGCGTGTGTTATTAGTACGTCATCCGATTGTGACAAAAAAAGTATCGTCACGCCCATATCCCCGAATTGGTAGATAAACGCACAACAAGGGCACCGACGACTAGTCGAAGACCCTAAGTTCCACAATGTGGTAGGTGACAAGCCTATCGCCAACCGGGCACATATCTAATCCCGGATAATGATGTTTTTATTAGAAAATGGAAATTCGATTGGCTTATGTACTTGTCCATATTTTGTGACTGGAAAATCAAATTATCTACTAGAATATGACAATACTGAATACTGACGTTTTGGCAGCCAGAATAGGCAAGGGCATTTATATCAGTTCGAGTTTATCGCATAACTCAACTATGTAGATATATAAGAGTACCACATTATTAGTTTATTCTTCTAGCAGGCAATAGAGGCGTTATTTTCCTTTGCCAAATCATCTAACTCTTTGTCACAGTCACACTCAGTAGCACCGATCATTCTTCTGTTAAAAGTGCGCTATGTAGTTGAAAACACAACCCTTGCAACTATTTTAAAATACAAAGTTGTAATCGCCCTGATGATGTTTAAATAGCGTAACTGGTTGTCTGAATAGTAAAAAAATGAAAGTAGAAAGTACAAGTGTTATTAAAAATTAAACGGAATTTTACAAAGTGCCGATGATAAAAAGTGTAGAAATTGTCCGCTATTTGTGTTAGAACTTGGGAAAATTTCTACTTTATAATATGAAAACCTCGGACGTATGTTTCCTTATAACATTTACTTCCTCTGAAACCTTTGATATAATTTGAAAGAGACTGGCTTTGGCTATCTAATCAGTTTGATGTTCCGAACTTCCGTACCACTATGAAATTATTGCGTAATATTTTGGTAAACAAGCCCACTAATATTTTTAACGTGATTAAAAGAAAACAAACAGACTTAATTTCTGATCATAAGAAATATATGTCTATAGATAGAAAATGTTATACAGTCTTAAGACTGAAACATAAAAAAACGCAAGATGGGTCATGTTAACGGTTTTCAGCGTATTAAATAGAAAGACGGCAATAACTAGGTAACGTAGAAAGCAAACAAGTAGAAATCTCTACTGATGGTAAGAGATAGTCGTCGCCTGTAGACAATGTAGATGTCACTACTGATTTAAGGTCACATGTGTCAATCTTCCAGCTGCCTTACTCCCAATCACAGAATACTACAATGGCGAGCACCGATAGTACTGCGGTAGAAAGCTATATATTTGTAAGTTGATGGTATACAAACCAAATGAACAGGATAGATAACTTAACCGCTTTTAAGCTCTAAAACAATATTTTCCTTTTAGAATTACCGTAATTTTTTCTGTTTTTTTATTATAAAGGTGTTGTTTAAATTTTGAACTAGTTCATCTATTTATATTTGTTTTTTTTATGTTCAGTATGTTACTTTAATAGTATTTATTTTGTAGTTTATATATATTTATTCTTTACACCAGGTCTACTTATTTCATTTAATACTTTCGCCTTTTGTACTCTGTTTTTTTTAAACTTTTAAATATATTTTGTAATATCAGTTCTGTACTAAAAACAGTTTATAATAATAATAATAATAATGAAATTGATGACATAACCGATGCAGTCCGTCGGACGCATAATTGGAAAAGTCCGGG
>NJDC01007142.1:205494-216291 GCA_002245475.1 Calephelis virginiensis | reverse complement strand
ACACACACACATGAACGCATAGATAAGTGTTATTAATGTTAAGTATGAACTAAAAATTTTTCAAGTTTGTTGTGTACCTACTTAGATCGTTGTACTCGATAAATACTATTTTACCTATTTAGTATATGGGGGCATTTTTGACCTGTAACACAGGTTTATACCTAAAACTGGCACCAATCTCTTATAAACAGGTTTAGACTACAGATTTTCTTTCATTTTAAGATATATTTACCTTTGTTTTTGTTTGTCTATTGTAAGAGAGAAATAAAGGGGTTTGAAACTTTTTGTATGGACGCTGGCATATCGAACCGCCGCCATTTTGTTTTTTTTTTCGAAATCGAGGCGCACAATTAAAGTAGTATGTATGAATAGAGGACACATAGACAAACAAAAAATGTCTTATATTATGGTACCCTAAAGCGTCATGGTACCGAGATATTTGGAGGTAAAGATCGACTTATGAGTACAACGACGATCACGAAAAATAGACTTGTTAAGTACTTGTCTTTATGCGTAATATTATATCCATATGATCACTCCCGGTTGGTTTATTGGAAGAAAGTAGATACCTACATAAAAAAATACATTACATACTTACTACCTACGAGGATCTTCTGGCTAAAAATATTTTTAAGGTGGTAAGAAATATAATAATAATACAAAATATTAGTCAACAGCTCTATTTTTTGCAAGTGACGACTTGTCTCCCTCCATTGTCTCGCCCCCCGCCCACCGCGCCATAAAGATACGTAATAAGTATATTTTTCGTGATTGTCGGTGTATTCATACGTCGATCTTTACCTCGAAATATCTCAGTAACGTGACGTCTTAGGGTACTATATTACAAGACATTTTTTGTACGTCTATGTGCCTTCAATCCATACATACTACTTTAATCGTGCGCCGCGATTTCGAAAAAAAAAACAAAATGGCGACGGGTCGATATGCCAGAAAATTTCAAACCCCTTTATTGTTATTGTTATTGTTGTTATTGTTATTACACACAATTAATAATTTTGCTTAAATTTAGATTAGGTCAACCAATTTCAAAATTCATTCATTCATTCAAAGTATAAAGTGTAAAAAGAATAAAAAGTGTAAAGCTGAAGCGCATAATTTAAATAGTAGTACTGTACTATACAATATACATCTACAATGGTTTGACTTCCAGAGCCTGTATGATGCTATTAGATCTTTGGCAGCAAGAAGATGGTACTTGGCCAGGAATTGTCTTTCTGGTAGATCTGAGTGAGTTCAACCTTTCACATATGGCAAAAGTGCATCTACAGACCTTACGAAATATTTTTTATTTTATGCAGGTACGTACAATATTATTTATAACTAGCTGTTACTCGCAGCTTTGCTCGCGTCTGATTTGGGGTAACACAGTTCACCTATCTTTCTACAGTACAGAATGCAGAAGAGCCCTCGCAACAGAACTTTAATGATCAAATCATGGGGGACCTGCCTTTGGCTAGGGTCCAATACCCATAAGATCATGTTTTAAAGGATCATGACGCCTACAAGTAACGCAAAGGCGTAACTGCTTCTTTACTATCCTATTTCCTCCCATTAGCCAATACTTTTTTCTAAGGTAGGCGGAGGTAAGTCTAGCTCCTCCGTGAAAGGTGCGTTATGTGCGTGGTCAGTCAGCAGTTCAGCTAGGCGGCTATTACCAGGTATAATGATTGGATGTTTCATACTATAATCTAACGTTGAATTTTTCAATCGAACTCTCACGCGTAGTAAGCCATCCGTATCTAAAAAGGGATTAAATTGAGACAAACTACTTTTACGATGTACCTAATTTTCTTTTATTAAATTGTATACATATATCTTTTGAGTATGTTGTTGATTGCACATCCTATTATCCTATTAATATTATAAATGCGAAAGTTTGTAAGTATGGATGTATGGATGTTTGTTACTCTTTCACGCTCGAATGGCTGAACGGATTTGTCTGAAATTTGGAAGACAGATAGATTGTGACCTGGATTAACATATAGGCTATTTTTAATCCCGATCGCACATCGGGTTTCTGTAAAAACGCGGGCGAAGCTGCAGGTAGCAGCTAGTATTTAATAATAATATTTCTGGCGTAGTTTATTTCATTCAGTGATAAAAACGTATTTTCTCTTCGTCTCTGCACAAACCTATAAATGTATGATAAAATTCGAATGATTTTGTTAATTGAATTATGTTTTAACAACAACTGATAAATTACGCTGTCTTCTTGATCTTGCCCGGTGATAACGTTTACTTGTCGCTGATTTTTTACTTCCTCGTTCGTATAATAAGGTTGTTTTCCGACGTTTTCCTTAAATTCTGCCAGCCATGTCGGTCCATGCCACCACAACTCATGATTATGTAATTGAGAAGGAGTTAATCCACGGCTAGCGCAGTCCGCCGGATTTTTCTCCGATTTAACGTAGCGCCAACACGACGAAGGTATAATTTTAATAATGTCTCGGACTCTATTTGCTACAAAGGTCTTCCATTTCTCTGGTTCACCGTTTAGCCAACCTAAAGTGATCATTGAATCCGTCCATCCATATTTTTTGATTTCGTAGCGGGCCAAACAGTCTGCGACCTTTTGCATTAATTTTGATAAAAGCAGGGCTGCGCTTAGTTCTAAGCGAGGGATGGAAATGGTCTTGCCACATGGTACTAAGCGGGACTTTCCAACTAACAAAGTTATTGTCAATTTATTCTCTTTGTTAATTTTAACATAAATATTACAAGCATACGCTTTAGTCGATGAATCACAGAAGCCGTGTAATTCTATGATGTCCCGCTCATTTGTTGCCATCCACCTCGGTACTTGTATCTTGTTTACATTTTTGATATCAAATTTTATACCATCCCATTCTGATTGAATCGATTCCGGCAAATAATTATCCCAGTCAGTATTCGACAGCCAGACCTTCTGAAAAAGGATTTTTAATTTTGTGGATACTGGTGAAAGCAACCCTAGTGGGTCAAATAATTTAGAAATCTCTGATAAAAGCGACCGTTTGGTTTCTTGTTTAACCAATGCATCTATATTCAAATTAAATTGAAAACTATCCCGCCGGAGGTTCCATCCAAGACCTAACATTCTAGTGGACTCCGTTATTTTAAAATTAAAATTTGTTTTGTCTTGGTTATTCTCCTCGTCCTCCCATAATTCTGGAATATTTGACTTCCATTTTCGAAGGTTAAAGCCACCCGAACCTAATAAAGTAATTAGGTCGCACCGAAGTTTCGCTGCGGACTGGGCTGACTCGGCGCCATACACAAGGTCATCCATATAAAAGGCAGTTTCAAGGACGTCGATTGCCTGCAGGTAACCCTGATCTTCTGGTGATTGATAGTTTTGAAATTTAGCTCGTTCGTCTGCCGCTAGCTGACGCAGGGTCATCATTGCTAAGAATGGCGCCGCCTTCCTCCCATATGTTACTGTCGCTAACTGATAATCCTTCAGAGGTTCTTGTGGAGAGTCTCGCCATATGATTTTTTGAAATTTCTGATCTTTTGTATTAACTAAGATATCCCGATAATTTTTTTCAATATCCGCCGTAAAAGCAAATTGATATTGTCTCCATTTAATTATTAGGGATTGTAGGTCCTGTTGCAAGTTAAGTCCACATTTCATGACGTTATTAAGGCTATACCCAGACGAGGACTTTCCTGATGCATTAAAAACTACTCTAAATTTAGCATTGTTTATATCGGACTGTAGTTGTACACAATGATGGGTCAAGTAACAATCAGGTGTCTCGTTATTTACAGCTGGTACCATGTGACCTAAATATATGTATTCATTCATAAAAGACTGATAGTTGTATTTCAATGACGGATTTTTCGAAAATTTTGTTTCTAAAGATTTAAATTATGCAATGGCTTTCGGTTTGGATGTTCCTAGATTATTTTTAAAGCCGGGTTTTAATGGTAATCGCACTTCATAGCGATCGTCCTCACGACGTAAGGTAGTGTTTTTGTAAAATTGAACACACTCTTGATCTTCCACCGACAGGTCTGAGTCCTCAATGATATCTTCTATCTCCCAGAATTGTCGTATGTGCTTGATATTGTTTCATATAATGTTACACTGCAACGTGTGTGCCCGTCCACTGATAATCCAACCCAGTTGTGTATTTTGTGCAATAGGCGCTGCCTCGTCCCCTCTCTGTACCCCTTCTAATAAAATTAAAGAATAAATATCCGCCCCCAAAAGAAGATCCACTGGACGGCTAGTGGCGAACGCTGGATCTGCCAGTATGATGTTGTCCAAATGAGGCCAATTTGGTATAGTAAATGATCGATTTGGTAAATTGTTTATCAGGTTCCTCATGATAATGACCTTAGTTTGGAAATTAAATTGATTATGTAATGAAAAACATTTAATATGTAATGCACCCTTACAATTACTTTGCTTTGCCCCTACTCCGGTTATCACCCCTTGACATTTTTGGCGAGGTAAGCCTAGCAATTGTGCCTTTTCACTTATTAATGATGCTTGGGAACCTTGGTCTAAGATGTCTCTTAAAGTAATGAGTGACCCGTTCACCGCTTCTACTTTGACCATCGCCGTTGCTAAGATTACTTCGGGAACTTCAGTCTGTAAATAGGCATGTGATGTTTTCTGTTCCTTTTGGTTGGAGTTTGATGCCATGCTGTTTGACGTCATTGGTCTATTCGGGACAATAAAAGCCTCGTGTAGTAGGCTATTGTGCAACTGATTGCACTTGCGGCAACGATCGCTGGAAATGCATGCCTTTCCTTGGTGATAATAAAGGCAATTTTCGCATAATCTTACTCTTCTTACTAAATTTAGTTTATTATGTGGCGATATCCGGAGAAAATGCTGACATTGACATATTGCATGTTCATTTACTTCGCAAATTGGGCATTTAAATTGTTTCATGTAATTAACATTTCTAGTGTTATTATATTGCGCAAAACTTCGTCCGGTTGAACTTTGTTGCTTATTATAATTTTTGCTTGGTTGGTCATTAAATGACACAGATGGCTGATAATTTGGATGATATTTCACGAATGGTTTTTTGCTATCACATTTTTTTCTGGATGCTTCCATTGTCGTAAATTTATTTTCTAAGAAATCCAAAAACATCTCCTAACTTTGGGACTTCTCGTGGGTTTTTGATCGCCGCTATGTACTCGTGTCGTCTGTGTGTCAAGTTTTTGGTTCAATAGATGTATAATGATGGGATCCCACGACTCGACACTTATATCCAAGTTTTAATAGTATTTAAGCTCTCTCTTGTGGTGTCATGTAGACATTTTATAAAATGAGTCGAGGGTTGTTGCGCCACAGGAATGTTAAGCATAAGTTCTAAGTGTGAATTTAAAATCAACCTTGTATTACTGTAACGATTATCCAGCAACTACCAACATACCGAATAATTTTCAGTGGTTATTGGTAAATGCTGTATTAACCGTTCCACTTCCCCTCGGAGTTTTTGAGCATTTGACAGGCTACGAATGGTGTGAATAACTTCAACGAATAAATCTTTAAAACTGGTCCACTGGTGATAATTTCCCGTAAATTTAGGTATCTCCATTTGTGGAGTTATTTGCCGCCTATGCGTGACTGAACCTAACTTCAGGTTCAGAGCTTTGATTGCGTCCTGATACTTTTGATCATATTGAAAGTAGGTCGCCTCATATTCTAGATCCATGTCTTCTAATTCACCATCCAGCTCCCAGTGGAGGGAGTCGATGGCTGCCCACCTCGTTTCAATTATGCAGAGCAGATGATCAAACTCCCATTTATCTACCATGGTATTCAATTTCATATTCGAGACGGTGTACTCAAACGCTCTGAAATTTCTACGTTGTTTACGGAGCATTTCATCCGTTTTACTACACAACCCTACCGACCGAGACTGAGAAGTGTTCTGCTCCTGTAGTTTGGGAGTAGAGAAGGGTGTCGCGGGCTTAATAATCGACGTTGAAGGTGCATACAGCGAAATCTTTTCCCTAATAACAGTGTATCGGGACTTGGTAGTTTCGAATTGGTTACTAAGAAAATAAGAATGGTCTTTGATACCTAACCCACATAGCTTAATATGGTTAGATTGGTACTCCTGCCAATAACTGTCAAGAGTATCTAGCCTACGCCTGATATACTCCGGAGTTTTCCGGTCGGTGCCATCTTTCTTAAAGTTAGAGAACAAGTTTTCCATTGCTACAGAAATCTGCTCTTGTGTTTCAACTCCTTGCTCCAAGTTAGTAATGTTGACGTTTATGATTAAGCTTCTTAATATAAAAAAAAGGAAAGATCTTACTTGTATTAACAGCCTTGGTTCCTGATTTCACACGCGGTGCGAATTTAGGCACTGGTTCTTATTACTTTGCTCGAAGGACCAAAAAGAGTGTAGTAGCTCTAATTAACTTTCTACAGACTTTTAATGATTATGATCAGCTCAACCGGAGGATAAATGATATACAAGAGCGTCTGTCAATTTGATGAATGTAATATCACACACTTGAATTACTATAAACTAAATTAACTATATTATATGTTAATAACTTAAATTATGATTGATTGATAATTGATACGATTTGATTATACAACTGGTCTGATATTGGTCTGAGTACGCACGGTGCGAGGCTCAACTACGAACTGCTTTTTAACTTATGTAAAATGTATTAGATCACGGCTGTCACCCGTGATTTAGGCAGAGGCAAAACCAGGGCACCCACGACTAGTCAAAGATACTAAGTCCCACAATGTGATAGATGGCAAGCCTATCGCCAACCGGGCACATATCCTATTAGGAGCAACGTTTTTTTTTAATTAGAAAATGTAAAAAACAAATGTTTAAGTTGCCCTACCTGAAAATAGAACACACAAAACAACAAAACACAACTACTATGGACATAACGTAACCATAAGACCACAGAGGCAATATATTTATTTCATATTTACTTTATCGCCTCTGTGGTCTAGCAGTTCAGTTGTTGGACTTGACTGCATAAGGTCCCGGGTTCGAATCCCGTGTCGGGTAATAAACAGAAAATTGAGTTTTTCCAATTTTCTAATAAAAAAATGTTGCTCTAGATTGGATTTGTGCCCGGTTGGCCGATAGGCTTGCCACCTATTACATTGTGGGTCTTGGTGTAACGCCATGGAACTGAGTATTGTTAGTATCTAATTTTATATAAATAGAAATAATATTTAACCTCTTGCATAATTCATATTCTGAATAAAATAACTGACCATATATGAATTTTTTTTTGTTGTTTTAGGAGGCATTATACATTAAAATAAAAAGTTTGCACTTTATAAACATACCCTCGCTCATGGATAAGATTATGACGGTGATGCGTCCTTTCTTGAAGAAAGAATTACTGGATATTTTCTATACGCACCAATCGGGCAGTGAGACGATGAAAAACGTTGTTCCCATCGAAGCTTTGCCAAAAGAATTAGGAGGGAAATTCAAAAGCTTTGATGAAATACAAAGTAATAATCAAGATTTTTTAGTCACACACATACTTACATTCACGCAACATCACAAAGAGTATATAAATACTACGTAAAATAAGAGGCGTGACTTCCATAGACACATAGCAAACCCGAATTTGTATTTAGTTTACTTGAAAAAGTATAACCCGTATAATTTGAAAGTAGGTCTAAAGGCATTTAGATATAAGGCAACTAGTGTCATATGATTCGGGCGAATAAAAAACATAGCAAACTTATTTTTTTATATTTTTTGATATGAAAGTTGCGCCAAACTGTGACATCCGTTGTAGGATACGCATAGTCTATTGGATGCCTAGTGTCACTATTTTAACAGACCCACCCAGCTTTCTTTAGATTCATTACCGACTCTTTTTAAACAATTACGCCGATTTCAACAACTCTTGGCACCACCCTCGGATACCTGAGCGATTTGACTTAAAATAATCAATCTAGATCCCTCTGGTTACCTACATCCATCCGCATACGAATTTTATATCTGTTTTGTCAATATTTTATGTGCTATCACTTAAGAAAACAGCCAACACCTTTTGGATGCCAAAGGGGGTAGTTCCTCGTTACCAAATTGAAACTCAGCAGGTTATGACATTTTTTTCAAGATTGGGTTAAAGAAACTAATGGTTTATTAAAGGGAACGCTATGTTATTTCTATATATTTAATTTTAAATGCTTAATAATTTTCTGCAGTTTGATTCAAAATATAAACAACACACCACCACATATTCATATAAAGAATCGAGGCTAGACTTTCATCATAATCGGACTATTAGTTCTCCTAAAAACCCGTGGATTTTTATTAATTTGTTAATTAACTTTCAGAATACACATTGGAGTACCTGTTGCAAAATCAAGAATATTTTGTCAACGAAAACAAAAGAAGAGTCAATGAATCTTTACGACCAGGAAAACCCAAAACACTGGTTGATATCTTTGGAGGAGTAGAAGGTTCATTTAAACAACTTGACATTGATTAATAAAAAAAGCATGGCATTGACTAATTAAAAAAAAATACATAAAACATTTTTATTTAAAAGTTGCTCAAGTCTTTATTTAACACATGTATTTTAAATTTTATTTAAATTTTGAAGTTTATTAACTAGCCAATCCGGTGAACCTTGTTCCGCCTAGCAGCTATCTAAGAACAGTTTGGATTAGAAAACATTAAATGATGTTTTTTACCTATACATATTTTGTGGCTCAAGATAACGAACAAGCTATGCACCTTCTTAAGGTAAGAGAAAACCGTGAACTATAGGCAGCATGAATGTAATAGGTTCATCGCTGCCCTGTGGCCAGGATGTTGGGCCTATTGTGCAAGTATACCGGTTACTGTACCCTACGAACCGGAATAGTATGGTGCAGTACCATTATGGTGGCGAGGATAGGCAAGGCGGTAGAACCTACCAGAACAAGTTACTGAACAGCATTTTATCATCCGTGGTCTTGATGGTAATGTTTGATAGAATAATGACATATTTAACTATATCCTCTTACAAGCTGTTTGAAAGAAAGACAGATGGGCTTTTCTGCGGAGTGGATCCGAAACTATATTGGGCAATGTTTTAAGTATTTTTCAAATTCTCAGGCAAATCAATGATAAATAATGATGTCCTGTGTAAACTTCCACCCCTGTTAGGTTGGGGTTACTGATCTTTTTAAAATAAATAAGAATGTGTTGTCTCGAATGCCAAACCATATTCAAGCCGACTTTTGAGAAATAAAATTTCATATTTATGACACGAGCTTACAACAACCTATTTCTCAAATCTTGCTAATGTTGGATTTTAAGTTATGAAAGTTAGGCTGAGCGCATGTTGTAATCACAGTAGTTTTAAGGTGGATTATTGTGGAGATAACACATACGGACAAGCGCACACTTCGAACAAAAGATGTCACAGACAAAATTATTTAATACCCACAAAAACTAAACCGACAAGTCTGACTATCGATTGTCGGCTTCCTTACTGTTAGGCCACACCAACGACAAAAAAGTCTATCGTTTGTCTCCAGACAGTCGTGAATATAATTAAATTTGTGCTCAGCCATAATTGCACCATGTCTGTCTTTGTTGTGTCTGTAATTTCGGTATAATAAAATTTATGAACTCGAAACAAAACGGGGGGCAATCTTTGCTAAGCTTATCCCTTCTATGCATATATATACTATCTAGTTATTCCTCGGTAGACGGCCCTGTGTGACAAGATAGCGAAAATGCTAAACACTAGCACTGCTTATACTGACTCTCAGGGCAGTGCTTACCACTTCTCCTTTTGGTAGAGGTTTTACTTGAATACATACACCGTGTGTATTTATTAACTATGGTAGGTTTGACGTTTTATTTACTATAAATTGTTTAATGACAAATATACATACATATATGGTCCCCGCCTTCTGTTACTTCAATTTGCTAATTCGTTAATCGATATTGACGACTTTATTTCTTCTGCGAATCTCCTCATTCCTCATTCGATCACGCAGAAAACATGCATTTATATCATTAGGAGATCAATTTGAATAAGATCGCATAAAAAAATTGAAGTGGAATAGTTTTCGGTAGGTACTCATGAGCCGATTCCTCCGATTCCGATTATATATACATTTGACTTGGAATACTTAGGTATTCTAGATGAGAAGATATTGCGTAGTTTTCTGAACGCTGTTCAGCCGAATTGGATTCGACAATTAATCTCATTCTCGAAGTTAGTTTCGAAGTAGTTTTTTGACAGAGCGTAGCATCAGATCGTTATCGACGGTAAGTGAACGAGGTCCAAGCCAGTCAATGCTGGTGTGTGCTAAGGCTGTGTGCTTTCTCATACAATATTTTTCCTGCATATTAATGACATGTTGCATATGAGTAACACTCATTGCTATGTAGACGACACTACTGGGGAAGACTGTACTTTGGGCGACCTAATATTTTTCAGGAATATGTAATCGAGAGCCAAAACCGACTTGTCTAAAACTTCGTATTGGGGTCAGCAGATTCTGGTGCAATTTAACCCTAGAAAAACACAAGTTTGCGCATTTTCCGCTAAAAAAGACCCCCCTTTTCATATCTCCTCGATTTGTGAGCATTTCCCTAACTGCTACTGCCTGCATTAGTATATACTATATTGCGTTGCAAATCTATACAAACCTAGCTAAACCCCCTATACACATTTTTGCATTTGTAGTGGTTTGTGGAAGTTTGGCAAGAATGTGGATCAAACATAACTTGTTAGTTCAAACTTTTGTACTGTGTCTATAGTTGCACCTCTTACTCACACTTTTTCTCTAAAGCATATGCTAAGTGAATAGTAGATTAT
>NJDC01007142.1:193999-205231 GCA_002245475.1 Calephelis virginiensis | reverse complement strand
CCCCTATACACATTTTTGCATTTGTAGTGGTTTGTGGAAGTTTGGCAAGAATGTGGATCAAACATAACTTGTTAGTTCAAACTTTTGTACTGTATCTATAGTTGCACCTCTTACTCACACTTTTTCTTTAAAGCATATGCTAAGTGAATAGTAGATTATACAACTTATATTTCCACATCAAAAAAAAAATCACACCTGTGTCGCTATTTTAACTCAGACAGCAGAAAATTCACTAGTTTTGACCCCAAATATATGTAGTTACACATTTATTACGTAGTTAAATGGGCTTAGCGTAATGCCTGTAATTGCTATATTTTTGTCAAAACAAGTAACTACATACAAGCAGTTCAAATTAGGGCTTACGAGCCATACAATAGCGCAGTTTTTGTCAAAAGGACCATTTTCTTACTATCTGAGTTAAAATTATGACACAAGGTACTATTTTTTAATGGCCAATAATAAAAACCTACCACAGATAAAGATATGCCCTCTAGAGTTTTGTTGCTAAGATATTTTTGTTAAGTATAGAAAAATTACTTGGCAACTGATCTGAAATAGCACGATCTCTTGTATTAGATACGTTATTAGTATCGGCCGTAAATCAACGATGACATTTATTGATTTGATGGGAAAATGTTCGGGAATATTTGGAAATAAAATTTGAAATAAGTAACAATTTGTTTTTGTATTTTTCATTGAAAAAAATGTACATTTCCAATAGAATTAACACTAATAATTTGTGCACCAGCTCATGCTCGTATCATTGCCTAGAAGATAGGTCTCACAGTGATTTTGTTGATTGTAGAGGTCTATCAATTCACTGTCAAGATGGCGATTGATAATGGCTGCACATTGAAGATCTTGAACAGCAAATGCAAGAGGTGCTTTCAATTGATACGATACCACAGGTTGTTGCGAGAATTGATTCAGCGTTAAAAGAGCATCAGTGTTAAAATAATACTTTGGAGTAAGAGATATCAGCAAAGACCGAAGTCTACGGGACTGTGGACGATGTTGAAGCACCAGCAAAATTCTGTAATAAGCGGCTTGTAACAACAACTTGATGAATTGAGTTGAGCAAGGTAGTCGCCTTAATACCATTTGCACACACGCATCAACTTTGGTCTCCCACGTGTTTGCTATTTGCAAAGCATCATCCAATTGTTTGTCATTCCCTACCATGAGTGAATACATGTGTTTAATCACAGCTTCTTGCATTTCAGTATCCGTTTTATATTCTGATAAATTGTAAGTTAAAGCAGTTTTAATTAAGTCCGGCGATCCTCCAAGGCAATAAACTGTGCCTGTAAGACCTGCAAAAGTAACAATAGTGGTTGATACGTAGACTTAAGTAATGAAGTTATTTTTAGTTAGAATGTTAGCAATAGTTTCACCATCTCATTGATCGAGAGGCCAGCGTACACCTAACTTCACCGATCAACCAAGAGACTCGGGTTTGATTCTCGACGATGGTATATGTGTGATGAACATTTAGATGTCTGCATTCCAGGGTCTAGGTGTTTATCAAATTTATTCTTATCTATGCTTTAGCACCGTTGACTAGTGTCTATGAGTGTAACACAAGCATAATATATATATAATTTGCTTACTTTGGCGTTAGATTCAATTTGTGTCACTCGTTCAGGGCTATCAAATTAGTTATTATTATCTTGATAACCGCTTTTGTAAACGATCTTCGTAACAAATAGTCACCAGCAAACTCTAAGAAAGCTTAAATTTCTAGTTACAGGTCGGATAAAAAAGCTGGTTTTGGGGACTAGGTTATGATAATATGAATGTAACTTGAAGAAAACATGTTGAGTGTATGAAATTAACAATATTTACCGTTGTCTTCCAAAATGGCAGCCATCTCCAATGCAATCAAAACTCCCGACTCATAACCAAGTATGTAAAACTTATTCTTAAGTTTCATTTTATTCAAGAGAACATTAGTGTATCTCCGAGCTAATTCTTGGACAGTTTCGTGAGGATTGTCGAAACCTGGCTGCAATATTAATGCATGGACTTTCAGCCGTTCACAGAGTCCGTAGAACCTTGAGTGTAGTCCATCCAATCCCGGCACGATACATAAGTAGGTCTGATTCACGTCCAGTTCATCATCAAGCTATAACAAGATTATAAATTAGAAACCAAAACATTAATTTGAAATACATACCTGCATAAAGACAGACTGCAATTTTGATTACGACTGATGAAATTGACCAATAATAGTTTTGAAACCAAAAGAGATAATTCAATTGAGAGTTTTGGTATCGTTAAGAGAAAAGAAAGTCGCCATTTTTTTCGTAATGATGTAATTTCGTGTTATATTGAGTGAAACTAGTCAATTTTGGTGATATTAGATACAATTTTCTTTAATGGCGATACATGTGTACCGTGTATTTCTTCGTTGTAGTCAAATCTCATTAAATGAGCTTGAGCAATGAGGACAACGCTTTACTCAAGACCTTGACAAGACCTTGTTACCGATTTTGTGAAAACGGTAAACTTGATGCGAATTTCAACGTGACTAATGGCAAATGCTTAAGTTGGTACTAATAACTAGAGAAAGATAAGTAAAATTATCGTCCCCCGAAGAGATGAGAAAAAACCAGAAATTATCAGGATGTTTGTCATATTTCATTGTACTTTCGAAAATTCGTCTGTCTGAATATTCATATCGAAAACCTTAAAATTGCAAAGAACTATGCAATTATTCTTACCAAACAAGAACTGTTGGTGAGTGTTGGTAAAAATATCATCTCATTAGATGCAAGAAGTACATCAGGTTCAATGTGCGAGTAAAATGTCGACAGGCCAATTGTATCCTTGAATTCTACATCACTGACATATTTTTCTAAACCGTAAATTCTAAAAAGAAAAAAAAAACAATAGTTTAGTAGCATTTATATTGTATCAAATTAGCCTACCCTACCAGCGCAGGTTTAATTCATTATAACTGCGCTACAGTCAATAATGTCATTACTTGCTAGGGTTCTATTCGATCGATAGTCTTTAAGTTCTCACCTTATGTGAAAACAAAATCACTTCTATCGAGTGCAGAAGAAAACTACTTTTACACGCGCACTAATTAAGTACTGGCAAAGTATTACTAAACATAATCGACGTTATCAAATTACTAAGCTATATCACCACGTTTGACAGCTGTCCTGCAGTTTATCTGCTATATCCAGCTATATGTTATTTATTTAGTTAGCTGCTAGTAATTTGTTAAAAAATAACTTACTCTTTTAATGTTAGTGAGGGTATCTTTTCTTCTGGAACACATACATTATAAACATCACGCAAATAACTATGAATAACATCGGTTTTTGGTGAATATATGAAAAGTTGTGCCATTTCATCCAATGCAGTTTCAGTTGGTAATTTTATGTCTGCAAAAAAAAAAAATTAGTGACCAGATTAAAGGTGAAGAAAAAAGAAAAATATTTGGATAAGTGGGAGACGTATTACCCATCGAACACTTAATTAATCGTGGACAACGTTGTTTTTATAAGAAAGTTGAAAAACATGTTTTGAGTTGCCAGACACGAGAATCAAATCCTAGGCCTCATGTAGTTGACACCAATACTGTACTACAGACCACAGAGGCGACAAATTGGTAAAAACACCATTTAATATTAATTTTCTTCTTTAAACCTTACCGGCGATCGTAGCCAGCTCTTGTAATAGATTTATCCTTGTTGTAAGCCCGTAACGTGCTACAATTACTGGCTCATTTCCACGAAGTGCCTTCTCCAAAATGTCTAAAGCAGTGTTAATGGTTATTCCTTTTTCTCCCTTCTTTTCATTAATCTGCAGCAATTAAAATAAGTGATAAGCCACCTATTTATTAAATCTTAAATAAATATAATGTAAAGTCTAGAATATTGCAACCACTATCCTTGATTAATACCAACAAGCGTCTAACAATCCTTACCATCGATACTTAATATTATAATGAAAAACTTTGTCTTCAAACAAAAATTTTTATGCATATAATTAAAAATCTGAACACAGGCTACGATTTTGAAAAACCGAACCTAAAAGTACTACAATTAGAGGATCCAAGTTTGTATGAATTTCGTTGCAGACAAACACGTGAGTGAACAGCTCGTGAGTAATATTTAAATAGGTATTATAAATATAACTTTATGCTCTCTCCATTCGCAGAATGTAAAATAAATCCAAGTTTGTATGAATTTCGACGCAGACAAACACGCGAGTGAACAACTTGTGAGTAATATTTAAATAGGTGTAACAAATCAGCTCGCGATTCACGAAATTGAACTAGAGTTACGAACCAGCTCCCGGTTCAGCTCAAATTATCTATGAACATCATGTTCATTTGGTGTCGTTCGAACAGAACTATACGTTGATTTATAATTAGGTACAGCTTTTTGAGTCACTGATCACAATTATCTGTCATCAGTTTGAAACATTTCATTTGAACTGTGAGCTGCAATTTTTCGATTTGAGCTATAACTCTGACTGAAATGTTTTACTATCTTAATATTTGAACAGGTTCAGACCTGACTTACAGTACTACTATTTAAATTATGCACTTCGGCTTTCCACTTTTTACTCTTTTTTACACTTAATACTTTTATTTTTAATAGGCTGACTTAATTTAAATTTAAGGAAAATAATAAATTATGTTATAACAACTCTATAGAGATATTTTTAAAATACATTCGGATTTCTAAAGCTTGACGAATACAGCCGAAGCGCATAATTTAAATAGTACTACAGCTGTACTCACCTCTTCACATATATTTTTGTATAAAAAAGAATTTGGGACAAATACTCACCTTTTTGACTGGAGGCAGGCTTAAGTAAGTACAGATTTGTCCTGCAGTACTTAGTACAGCTGGTAGGTCTTCAATTGTATCACCAGTTCTTATAATTACAAAATATCTGGAATACAAAAAACATGTTTCTAATTTTTAGTCAGTGACAAATAAAAAAGTATTTTACTCCCTTATCCCCCAAAAGGTAAGCAGAGGTACAACTAAGGTAACCACGACAAGCCGAAGACACTTGAGTCCTATAATATGAAAGCTTATATTAATATCAGTTAATTCCAACCCGGAAAATCAAGAAATCAAGTCCAACACCGGACCGAGGACATAAGCGACGAGAGGTAGAGACTGTGACATAATCTTTTGATAAAATAAACAAAATTAAAACTATTGTGATCTAGAGGATATCTCTTATTTTACTTAAAGTTACTAACTAAACTGATTGATGATAACATGTCAAAATTGTGATTCATATTGAATTTTTGTTCAGATGTACTTTCTCCTGACAATAACTAATACGACAAAATGTATTAGCAAAATCTGTTCATCCATACACGCTTGATGCTATGACCAAAGAAAAAAAGGTATTCATTATTATGTGATACTTCCCATGTTAGTCCGGGTCCGTTGAGTAGAAAAGACCATTGCCTTTCTGCCAGGCAGCTCGTAAGAGGCGAACACAGGTTAAAATTTAAGTAATTACCAAAAACACCACTGGTGGCAGATTGCTTTGCAGCAACTTGGTCGAGAAGGGGTCCACCACCTCACATATTCCTGCTACCATATTGGCTGTCGTGTTCCGGTTGGGAGGGTAGGGTAGCCAGGAGACTTGACCAATAGGCCTAACATCCCGGTCACGGGACAGCGACAAACAAGTAACATCTATAATGTCTATAAGCTTTGGCTGTCTCTTATCATCAGGAAAGCCTTTAAAATTAAGATATATATAGAAGTGTCTCACTTTCAATAAATTGACAAGGAAAAAATGCTTTAGGTTCAGATACATACACGTTTGAAAATTTACTAACAATAATTACAAACCAAATCAACTAGTTAAGTGTCTAGGGAGCATAATGATGTTTGACGTTTTTCCAAAATAAGAAAACTATTTAACCGAATCGAAAATTAAATGGTTATTAATTCGCCAGTAGTTTTTTTAAGTTTGTTGTGGAATTACTCGGTCAGTAACAAATGGTTCTTTTTAGAAAGTTATAATATGATTTAGAGGTGGTCTAAATTGATACTTACTTGGGGGTGTTTCTCATATTTTTTATGACACCTGGACATGTTTTTAATATTTCCTCAACGCGAGCACTCTCCAGTTTTGTAATTGCTACAAAAATACTTTCAACTGGTCCATACAGTTCACCTGCCTTCACTGCATTTGTCAAATTTGTTTCACCAAAAGTATTTGAATAAATAGTATTTGTTGTAATACCTTGGTCCAACCACAATCTAGAATTGTAAAAGGCTTACTAAAAACAATATTTCATTTTAAATAATATTACACCGACTTAGGTATTTTTAGTCAGATACAAAAATCGATGCAGAATTTTTATGACGATTAATGTCGTGAGATGGACTTTTGGAACTGATCATTGGAGCTAGATATCTGCGTTTCTTACTGTACGTACAAAATATTTTTTGCTGGTTGATAATACAAATATTCGTATTAATCGCACGTATCTGTAGATTTTCTGAAAAATAATTGTATAATCCTGAACAAATTGCACAACCCAACTGATTTAACTGATTTAACCCAAAAACATCGTAATCATCTTCATCTTGATATTACGAGTGGCTGAGGATGTTATATTTAAAGTCAATGATTGCTTAAGGTTGAAGCTTGCCACTTAAGCAATAATATTTGAACTATAAGAATATTTGGCCACAGAATACGTAAGTACATAAAACAAATACTCACTTTCCTACAAAACGCTAGCAAAATTGAAACTTTATTTAAACAACTCGCTAAAGTAGTGTAGTACTCGCTGTAGAAGAGAGTAATGCTAAAAATATTATCAATAATATGATTAATATAATCTGGAACCTGTTTTCATGACTAATTAATTTTATGGCACTGACGTGGCTAATCCTTTGTTATGTTATTAAAATGCATCTAAGCACACTTTTCCGGTATAAAGATACTCTTGCGAGTGTCAACAGTAATATTTAACCTCCTATGTGCTCGTTACAAATCGATAGTTTAATATTTGTTAGGTTGGCAAATATACTGCGGACGCGGTCGTCACCCCAATTATATCAAATGTAGAACCCCAGTTATATAAAAATTCATCATCACTTGCATTTAACATCTTAGCATAGTTACAGATCAATTAGCGATACACATTAAAATTAGCCACAAACACTACAAAAATAGTAAATCCGGTGTTCAACGTGACAAAAGCCAATAGAAACATACATAGCAACCGCTGAGACGTGAATCGTGGTGCATGGTTTATCCGGCTTGAAGGACCAAAACATAGGGAACGAATTCTTACAAATCAATAAATAGCCATGTCGAGAGTGAGTAACTAATTTTAATATATAGTGATTTCGCCGCATGCCTGCCGTGGTCTTATACATTTTCAGTCTCTAATATAATTGCATGTGCCGCGCGTGTCATCCGCGATCGTTGAGACATGCATTTTCAGACACTAAGTCCCACAGTGTGATAGGTGGCAAGTCCATCGCCAACCGAGCACATATCCAATCCCGCGCAACGCTATTTTTATAAAAAAATTACAAAACACATTATTTTATAGTTACCCGAGCCGGGTACAGACCGTATACCACAGAGGCGATACTTAAAGAATACTTGTATCAGTGATACTTACGATTTTTCAATAACAAAAAAAGAACATTAAAATTAAACATTAAACATTACCTTGATTTTAGCACCAGTAGATTAGATTGTTCTTGTAGATGTAGAATTATTCTTTTAGCGCCATGAGATATTAATTTTTCTGCTATTTTCATTGCAAATATATCATCATCTGACACCACCACCTGACACAATTGAGGTGCACACCAAAAGCTGTAATAAATTTGCAAATACGTAACTTACAATTAGTGTGAGTGAAAGAAATTGTTTGAAATTGGAGTAAAAGGAATTGTAGTGAAGATATGTATGTATGTCTTACACAGGCATTGTTGGCATAGCTTTGCACTTACATTCCCTACAGCATGGTATGTAGTTCTAAATAAAGTGCGATTGTGCAAAACATAGCAAAACATATCTTGATACATAGCGTTCATTTACTGTTCGTTTCTGTAAATATTTTCTTTAAAGCTTTTCGCTTTTTAAAAGGTACTTAAAGCAACTATGAGACCCCTGCTCTTAAAGGTGATCACTTTCCATCACGTGAACCGCATGCTCGTTTGCCAGTCAATCCTTAAAAAAAGTACTGCAGTTGTGATATGTATTTTAGAATATTTGTGAAATGTCCTTCTTTTTGAAATTACTGTGACATCCTAAGTATAGTGCTATTAGAAAAAAATTCAACACAAATATTGACATCTAACTGGCGCTCTTTTGTTTTTTTTGTTTTGTTTTTTTTAACTGTTTAATCGATAAACAAGTCCTGATATATCATATAATGTCATGTGTGGCAGTAGGTAGACTTTCAAATAGGAATTTTGGCGCCACCGAGAGAAAAGATGGTCGAAGTTTTTTCATAACTATTGAATTTCGTGTTGATATTGAGTGAAATTAGTCAATATTGGTGGCATTTTGTACAATTTCGTTCAGTGAAAGTGCACAAATGAAATAATCGTGAAGAAATTAGCGTATCATGTATTTCCTCGTTGCCGCCAAACCTCATTATATGAGCTTGGGTAATGAGGCCATCGCTTTACCCAAGAGCTTGACATGACTAACTGACGATTTATGAGTTATGACTGATGACTAATTATAATTGGTTAAAATTGATGTAAAATTTGAAGCAAATTTCTACTTGACTAATGGCAAAATACTAACGCGAAGGCCAATACTTAAAGAAAGAAAGAAAGAAGACTTTCACATAAGGATCTAAGCCCGTGGACAGCGACGCATCGTTTACATATATGGTGTATAGGCCACAATATTATTTTATGATCAGGAGGGCTGTGGTGTTTGTACGCTGTCTTGTGTCATAAATAAATATATGTTTTGTATACAGCAGAGTAAAAATACCTTGACGATACTTGTGTATCCGCTTGATGAAGGTCTAACAATACTCTTCCATAGTGTCCAGAGGAAAGTAGTCGGAACGCTCTGGAGACCTCACGAGACTCAAAGACTAAACGTGACAATGGACGCACATATCCACGAGCTATACCATCACTCACAAAAGTTTGGATTCGCTGAAAGTAGCAAGAAAATTGTTACCACAAAAAAGTAAAGCATTTCAAATTAATCCATACTTAATGTTATAAACGCGAAAATCTGTCTGTGACGTTTTCACGTTTAAACCCCTTAACTGATTTTAAAGAAATTAGATATGCATATATTTAAAGACCTTGTTCGAACACTAACTACTTTTTTCTAAAATACAACTCCTAATGAACATCTTAACGTGAGATGAAAGTTTGTTAGATAAGAGCATTTTAACAAAGGGTGTTTACATGAGTAACCACCTGCGCATTAAAAGTTAAATTGCGTCCAGATCACGCGTTTTACGCGCTCATTTACGTGGAGTCGCGTAGTTCTGGACGCAGCATTGGACGCAGTATTTCACAATAACGCGCGTATTGCACGAGTTTTACGCGAATTCGGGATCGAAGTGCAGCATCTAGAAGGGTTCTGTGTATTTATAGTATACTGAGTATATCTACGCTCGTTGAACTGTAGTCCATTTGATCAGTTTTTCCTTTTTTAATTTACATTCTGTATAAAGTCACGCGAGTCAAGAATAATGTTGGATATATTTTTTTTTGGCATGAAGTTATACTCACGTCAAATTAAAGTATAATGGGTGATATGAATTGACAAGTGCGGGTTTAAATATTATTATGATGATTCAACAAACTATGTTCATTCGTCATTACAACGACCTGTCTGATTGTTATATGTCATCGCCAGAGACATATTAGGCACTCACTCTCGTATGATTTAGAACCTATAACTGTTCTTTGGTATCTTGGGCCTATCCTACTGATATAAAATAAAAGGTGTGATGGAATTATTTTGATATTGAAAATGATTAGTCCTTACCTTCATTTCATATGCATATTGTGGTTGAAATACAGATGAGAAATTTATTGTGCTATACGATTTTTCACCACCAAGATGTTGCATTCCGTATTCGTAATCTTCATGATTCTTCAATATTGCTGTATCAAAAATTACGCCTACAGGTGTACAGCAATTAAAGGCAGCCTGAAATATTTAATGCGTATTTGTATTGTGTAGTATGATCTTACATACTTTGCAGACTTATCAGTCCTCATGCACCCGTTTTGTCTTCAATTGTAGAGTTACATCTATTGTCAACTAAATATCATAATATTAATACGTGAAGCAAAAGCTTTGGACCCACTTTTACGAATATTGCGCTGACGAAGAAGTATGAAGTTTGGCATGCTTATTGTTTGAGTGTAGGACAGGTGCAGAACTCTGATATAATTCTTATACAGTGAGTTACATCAAAGAATAGAACATTACACATACTACCAAGCATTTGACAAACACAAATAAATGTGTAGATAACAATAAAAGATCACAGATGGCCCACACACATTCATAACGTTTGGAAACAAAGTAGTTGGTCTTGATAAATGAAGATAGCATTTTTATCAAAAAGATAATTTACAATAGAACCTTGACTATGTTTGAAAATCCACATTTAAGAATTTTTATTGAATAACTTATTTCGACCACTGAGGGACTAGTTATTTTAAATATAAAATAAAATTGAGATACCAATTTCTATTAGAGAGTTGGCTAGCATCGCAAACAATTTGTCAAAAATATTTCAAATGAAGACTATTCTTAACCGACTCTAAAAAGGTGGGGGTTCTTGTTTTGACTTAATTTTTTGGTATGTTTTTAAGCGATTACTCGGACTTACTATCAATTTTAATCCCAAATTGTCAATGTTGAGGTCGTTAAGACAAGTGAAATATTTATGCAATATTAAGTGTAACGCAAACACTATGAGAAGAATGTTAATAAAACTTGTGTGGGTTGACTTCGGTACTATTTTCTATCTTTCGCAAAAATAATTTTCAAATCGGCACGTGGTATCTAATGAATATAGCTGAACTTAGTTTTTGCAGTTTCAATGCACTTAATTATTATGTAAACCCATCATTTATTTCATAAAGGCTGAAACTATCAGGTCCTTTAGAATATTTTAAAAAAATAATTATTGAAATACGCAGAATACAACATAAAGCTTAGAATAATATCGTTAACCTCGTGTTTTTCTTCTTTTTCTCTTTCTTTCTA